>PVKC010047371.1:0-11070 GCA_004027635.1 Crocidura indochinensis | reverse complement strand
CAATCAGACTACAGCTGTTCGAGACAGGCAGCTCCTAGATTCTGAAACAGGTTATACCTGTTTGGGCCCAGGCTGCTCTTAGGCCTGGCAATCAGGTAGCACCTATGTCAAGCCATGCCATCAGGTTATATCTGGGCTAGGCCAGACCATTCCTAGGCCTGCTATCAGACTGCATTTCTACAGGGTCAGACCACACCAAGGCTGACTTCCAGGCTGCGCTATGTGAAGCCAGACTCTTCCTAGGACCAACAATCAGGTTTATTTTTTTTTTTTAATATTTCATCTAGATTTAAGGTTTTGGTTGTTTGTTTTGTTTTGGGACCAACTTGGCAGCACTCTGGTTACTCCTGACTGCGCTCAGAAATCACTCCTGGCAAGCTCGGGAGACCACATGGGATGCCAAAATCAAATCTGGGTTCATTCCAGGTTGGCTGCCTGCCAGGCAAATGCTCTACTGCCACACCATCACTCTGGTCCTCAGCAATCAGGTTTCAGAGAGCAGATCCAGGCTGTATCTAGGCCCCGCAATCTGGCTGAACCTGTGCAGGGCAGTCTTGGAGCCCAGGGCCCTTTTCCCAGCCCTGGGAACATCACCCCAACACTGGACCCATGTCAGCCTTGGGCCCTGCTCCCAATCCCAGAACAGCAGTTCTGGAACAGCTCAAGGCCTGCTTCATCCTTCCCTCTTTATTCTGAGCCTTTGGTGCCCACACCCACAGGTGCAGGGGGCAGAAGAATGCCCTGTTCCTGAGAAACAACCTGCAGAGAGCAGTTGCCCTGGGGCACTACCCATGTGGATCTGCCTCAGGCTCCTGGGAGGTGTTGTCTTGGCTGTGTGAGCCTTAGTGGCCACTGAGAGGCGACAGTCTGCAACTTGGGAGGGGTGCAAATGCAGCCCAGAGATGGGACATTTTACTTTTAGATTTTGGGGCCTAACCCAGTGGTGCTCAGAGGTGAATGACTCCTGGCTCTGTGCTCATGCTCAGGGAACTCTATGGAGGTGCTGGAGATTAAGCTCAAATCCCCTGTGCTTCTCTGTAGTGAAGAGTAAACAGGTACCCCATGTCTGTTCCTGGGCTGGGCTGCAGCCAGAGGCAGTCCAGGGGCAGTGCAAGCCGGGCACAGGTCCCCGGTCCTACCCTTCCTCAAGCTTGGCCGCCCCATATCTACTGCGTAGCAGCTGCTACAAGGAGCTGATGGGGGAAACTGAAGCTTCCATGAATTCCAGGGGAGAAGTGAAGACTTTGGGAAGGAGAAGCACAAGAGTGGCCTTTTAGGGCTTCTGCATTGATGGCCACCCCATCTCCGACCTAAAACAGGGGGTGCTTCAGGCATGGGGCAGGTGGCTAACCATTCCTCATTGGTCCCCCTGTGGATTGGGATCTGGGTCATGTGGGGATAAAGACAGGATCAGTGCCTCCAGGATCTGGGATTCATCTTTCTTCCTGACCAGCAGGGGGAAGCGAACCCCAAGAATCCTCCTGGTCAATTTTGATCTTGTTTTGTGGCCACAAGTGGTGCTCAGGTCTGACTCTGCTTTGCAATCAGGAATCATTCCTGATGGGTTCAGGGGACCTTATTCATATAATGTCCCATATCTGCCTGGGATCAAACTCGGGCCTACCATGTGCAAGGCGAATGCCTTCCCCACTGTCCTATTGCTCTGGCCCCACCACCCTGGCCGGTTCTGAGCAACCTTTTGGGGAGTCCATCCGAAGCCAGAGGCCAGGGCTGCCAAATAAGACTTCCAGGCAGAGGAGGCTGGGCCTGGGACAGGGCCTTCCATCACAGATCAGGTGAGAGCTCACCTGCTCCTGTACCCCCTGCCACTACGTGCCCAGGGCCTTAGGTGGTCTCTCATGGACACTTGCCACAGGGGGCAGGGCCCTGGATCTCTGGGGCAGTGTGTGAATACAGGCTGGCTTCTGGGTAGTGGCGGTCTGGGAGCACCAGATCCACCTTTACTAGGACCGATAGCTATAACTATGAGCAGGGGAGTTCATGCAGGCCCTGGGGCTCAGCTGGAGCAGCGGGGTACCTGGACCATGCCAGGCAGTGACCAACACCAAGGGAGGGACCCCATGCCCTGGCTGCTGTGGGAGGCTGCCCGCCCAGCTGGCCTGACCCTGTGCTCCAGGGCAAGCAGATTTAGTTTCTTTACCTTGGCCCACGTATCTCCAGCCTGGGCCTCTCTAGGGACCAGTGGGCCCTTGCACTTGCTCCTTGGAGGGGCTGAGGAAGGGTCATGGCCGAACGGATAGGAGCCAGAGGGAGTGTGGAGCAATGACCTATCCAAGCTGGTGGGTCTGGGGAACGGGTAGCTGGCACCAACGAGACCTCTGCATGACCAGCCCCATCCCCCATCAGTGAGGGGAGGCCCTCAGGGGTCAGGGCCTGTTACATAAGCTGCCCGCAGGGGGTGGGAGTGAGGCTGCAGCTGGGCCCTGGGTATTGTCCTCCCACAGAGCATCACGAGGTGCTGGCCAGCCCAGGGACAGGCAGGAGGCCAAGGCAGGCCCATAAATAGGGGTCTCCCCCCCAGGGCTGTGCTCATTTCTCTAGCTGCTCCCACTCTGCCCGAGGCTGGCACCAGGCCCTGGTCATCTGCTTCTTGGTAGAGAATGGCGACTGGGAACAGTCCGTGGATGGCTCTGACCCTGCTGATTCTGCTGGCCGGACTGCAGACTCCTGCACTGAGCGAGGTGTCTGTGCAGCCCAACTTCAAACAGGACCAGGTGAGAGGCTCTCCTGCCTGCCCTCGGAGGCAGGGCTCTCTGCCTGGGAAGGGGATGAGGTCCGGCAGCAGGGGCCTTCCCTAGAATGGCTGCACATTGTGGAGGGAATGTCAGGTTGTGCCCCGTCATCCCTGTGTGTGCAGTCAGACACTGGGTCCCCAGGATACTGTCCGTGTAGGAGGGTGTGGGGCAGAGATGTTCACCCACTGTGGATACCCTGTAAGCACCCTCTGCAGCCACCTAAGGCCAGTGATGGCCACCTAAGGCCTGGCCTGGTGCCCAGCACGGCCTCGCTAAGGTGGGGGCCTAGCTGGGTTAGGGGTGCAGCAATGGGTGTGGGTCAGTGGACAGTGGACAGAGCTCTATGGAATGGGCCAGTCTCCACGTGGGCAGGGCCAACACTACCAAATTCAGGGTCCTGGTTAGGTCCAGGGCACCCCAGAAGGTTATTTGTGGCATTGATTCTGCAGTTCCTGGGACGCTGGTTCACCAAGGGCCTGGCCTCCAACGCGACCTGGTTCCAGGAGAAGAAGGCAAAGATGTCCATGTGCAAGTCGGTGGTGACCGCCGCTGAGGACGGTGCCCTCAACTTGACTGTCACCTACTTCAGGTGGGGTGGTGGGACAAACTTCAGGGCTGGGGGCTCCCACCTGGCAATCCTGAGACCCCTGCCCTGCATGACCTACCTACAGGAAAACCCAGTGCCATGTCTGGAGCCTGCTGCTGGAACCCACGGGGACCCCTGGCCACTACAGATACTACAAACCTAGTGAGTGGACTCGATCCCAGGCCATGAGGCAGGAGCCACAGCACAGCGGCTTATGCATTTGCTTTGCACCTTGCTGACCTGGGTTCGATCCCCAGCTGCCTCCCATCTAGTCCATGGAGCCCAACCAGGAGTGACCCATGAATGCAGAGCATTGTGAGCAATGTGCAGAGTGTGGCCCAAAATGAACACAAACACAAAAGCAAAACAACACAAGTGGCATACCACCTGCCTGCACTCAGGGTGCACAGGGTTCTTTCTCTGCAGCCAGGCTCCCCTGAGCCCTCACTCAGCCTCCCCCTTCTCCACTCGAGGCCTCTCATGCCCCACCCTCAGTCTTCCTGAACCTCCATTATTTGCAGTGTGGGTACTTCATAGGTGACCCGATTTTCTGGTTAGGGACATTGAACCCTCAGAGTTCACTACTGTGCAGGTGACCACTGAGGGGCTGCCTGCCTGCCTACCCCAGCACAGACCTGGGAAGGCACAGACTGACCGAAGGATGAAGAGAAGTGCAGGGAAGGGGAGGCCTGCAGCTGGGCCCCTCAGCCTTCATCTGTATGTTCCAGGTTGGGGCAGCAACCATGACGTGCTGGTGGTGGAGACCGACTACGACCAGTACGCCATGTTCATCACACAGAGCACTAACGTCCCAGGCAAGGAGCTGTTCATGGCCACGCTCTACAGTATGTGCCCCATCGTGGTGTCCTGAGTTGCCCCAGAGGCAGTTGGGGGGAGGCAGCATATGGCCCCCAAGCCCTGATCCTCCCTGTTCTGCCCAGCTCGCTCACAGAACCCGGTGGCTGAGAGGGAACTGAAGGAGAAGTTCCGCAGCTTTGCCCACTCCCAGGGCTTCACAGATGAGGCCATTGTGTTCCTGCACAAAGCTGGTGAGGTCCTAATCTGTGGGCGGGCCGCAGCAGATTATCTGGTCAAGGCTCAGGCTCTGATCCGGAGGTCTAGGTTGGCTTCCTATGGCCACACTCCCTACTTTGCCCACACGACCTGTCCTCACCCCAGGCCTTAGCACAAGAATGTCCCCTTCCTGATGTCCAAAGCACCCTTGTGCCTGACTTGGACCAGCTCTAAAGACACAGGGGTCCTCAGCCTGGATGGGCCTCAGGAAATGGCTGGGCAGAGGGTCCCCTCTTGGCTTGAAGGCCAAGGAGGGTGGAATGGGCAGGAGGCTTTGGTCTGAGGACTCCCTCAGATACCCCAGATAAACTCTCAGCCGAGCCCCGCTGTTACTTCCTCCCCTGGGGAGCTGAGGGCCTCCTGGATCTTTCTCTTGGCAGATAAATGCATTGATGACCAGTGATAGGTGAGTGCAAACCCTGCAAACCCTCACACCCCGGAGCCACAGCGGCCACAGCCCTCACTGAACCCCAACTCTCACAAGCTGGGCTGCTCTGTGGGGGCTCTAGGAGTTGGAACTGCAGCCAGAACTGTTGACTAAAATATAAAATATGTAGTCCACTTACTGGGTGAGGCTGCCCCTGGCACAGAAGGGGCCTCTAGCCTCTTTGGTATGCGGGTCTAAAGATGCAGTGCCAGAACAAGTCCCATCATTGCCTGGTATTCAGCCTAGTCTCAAACCGGGCAGAGGAGGAACTTGAAACCAGAGTGGGGGAGGGGCGCTGCAGAGGGACTGGTAAAAAGGTGGGTGGGGATCGCAGAGGTCAAGAAGATGATGCTCAGTGGAAGAAAGGAGAGAGACATGGTGAAGCTATGTGACCTCGGGAGTAGGTGCCAGAGCTGAGAGGAATCTTTCAAGGGCCCGGTGGGGGTGGGGAGCAATGTGACACCCCACCTGGCCGACAGCCCATCTTTTCTTGGCCAGGAGATCCCAGCCCTCCTAATCGACTATCCTGCTCTGTGCCCATCGGCCAGCAACTCCTCGCTCTAGCTGCTCAGCCTCTGCCCCATCCCACCCGCTTCACCCTGCTTTGTGCACCCCAATAAAGCTGAAATAATCATCTTTTTGTCTCCTGACATTGTCCCTCCGGGCACTTATCAGTCACTTTCCTGGTTCCTGCTCATGGTCCTCACTGTCCCTTCTGACCCCCAGCAGCTGGCCCCCACTGTGACATTCTCAGGGTGCAGGACACTCCAGCCGCAAGGCATTACTCCCACCGCTTGCCCCAACCTTGCTCCTGTGCCTTGGCACCAATCGGGCAGGTTCGAGTCAGTCTGGCCCCTGCTGCAGTCACTCCCCCAGGAGGGGTGGCCCCGGATCTTGTTGTCTGCCCTGATCACCAGGATTATGTAGTCCTGGACAAAGAGGGCTTCAGGGGACAAAGGGAAACTGGCCCAGTGTCCTGGGCCCCAAGACAGATGCTGGAGTGAGCGGAACCTGCTGGGTCTTGGCACATAGTCCTATCCACCCCCATTGGCCCCACAGGGCCCAGTCCTGCCTCCTGGCCCCTCAACTGGGCACCAGGCGGTATCAGGCTCCCGGATGTCAGGCCCCAGGATCAGAAGGTGTCTGGCACCTTCTGGGAGGAGGGGCCTTGGCAGTCCAGTGGAGCCCCAGACAGGCCCTCCCACTGCCGGTGGGCTGAAAGGTGGGCAGACGCTGTGAGGCACAACTCTATCTGGGGCCTGTCACGCATTCGGCACAGGCTAGCCTAGCCGGGGCATAAAGGCCTGAGCAGCCCAGCCCAGTTCACCAGAACCATCTCGGACACCACATGCTGCAGGCCCTGTTCATCGGCGCCATCCTGGGCCTGTTCAAGGCCACTGCAGGCCAAGCAGAGGTTCCCATCCAGGCCAACTTTGATGCCAGTCAGGTATGTTCGCAGGACCCAAGCCTGGCTCTGCAGGGTCTGGGCAGCCTAGTCAGTGAGCCCTAGTCTAGTCTCACTGAAGCTGGAAGACAGGAGGAAGCCCCTGACTGCCTCATTTTCTGGGGCTGAAGGTACTGGGAGAAGACTCTGGGCGATATCATGAGCACCTAAATAACAGTGTATGTGGCCCGGGTATGGGTCTAGGACCTCCTTCAGCCTTTCCTGCCACTCTGCAGTTCAAGGGTACCTGGTACATCGTGGGGCTTGTGTCTGATGACCAGGATTTCCAGGACACCAAGGACAACATGAAGATGCCCGTTGTATCGGTCACCCCTGCGGTGACCTGGGACTCAAGCTGGGCTAACCCACGTGAGTGACCAATCCTACATGTCCCACTTTCGGTGGCGCCTCTCACACCCTATCAGCCCAGCTCCAGGAAGCCTTGAGTAGCCCTGTTCCAACTGTGGCTTGGCAGGAGACCAACAGGCCTAGCCTAGGGTGGGCAGTGGCCTCGGTGTGGGCAAGGCAGGGCATCCTCAGGTGCTTTGGTTCCTCCACAGGCCAGATGGCGAGTGCCAGAAGGTGGACACGACCTACGCTAAGGGTGCCGTGGACGGGCAGTTCAGTGATGCAGGTGAGGCTGAAGGGGCTGGGGCCGCTGACCTGTTGCTCATGGTGGGACATCTGGGGGCACATGGATGGTGCCAGGGAAGACTCTCAGCCTCTCATGCCCTCCTCAGCCATGGCCCAGATGGACATCAGGGTGGTGACCACTGACTACAAGCACTACTCGGTGCTGTACATCAAGGCACAGAAGGGCAATACCAACACCGTGTGGCTGCAGCTGTATGGTGGATGTGGGCGCGAGAGCTTGCTCCTGGCCCCTCTAGGCCTTCTCTGAGTATGGCCCACGTGACCCATCCCATGATGCCCTGGCTCCCTGACACTTTGGGGGATCTATGGCCTGCGCTGGAGAACTTTGCCCCACCCTCCATTCTCATTGACCTTCCTCAACCTCAGGACGAGCCCCAGAGATGTTTCCAGAAGGCGCCCAGAAGATGCAGCAGCTGGTACCCCAAGTGGGCCTCAACCCCAGTCAGGGTGCCATGCTGCCCAAGACAGATGAGCACTGGGTGGGGAGCTGAGCCCCTAGAAGGGCTAGAGCGAGGGTCCTCAAACTTTTGGTGAGGGCTTGGGGTCACACACAGTAGTGCTCATGGCTTACTCCTGACTTTGGACTCAGAATTTGCTCCTGGCAGACTTGGGGATGCCCCCTGTACACATATCTTATTTTGAAGTTAAAAAAAATGGAAACAAGGGGCCCAGGAGATAGCATGGAGGTAAGGCATTTGCCTTTCATGCAAAAGGTCATCCGTTCGAATCCCGGTGCCCCATATGGTCCCCGTGCCTGCCAGGAGCAATTTCTGAGCATGGAGCCAGGAGTAACCCCTGAGCACTGCCGGGTGTGACCCAAAAACCAAACAAAAAAAAATGGAAACAAGTAGAATATTTAAAGTGAAAAATAGGGGCCAGAGAGATAGCATGGAGATAAGGCGTTTGCTTTACATGCAGAAGGATGGTGGTTCGAATCCCGGCATCCCACATGGTCCCCTGAACCTGCCAGGAGCAATTTCTGAGCATAGAGTCAGGAGTAACCCCTGAGTGCTGCTGGGTGTGATCCAAAAACATATATATATATATATATATATATATATATATATATATATATATATATATATATATATATATATATATATATATCACTAAGTGTTGAAGTGATAGGGCCTTTGCCTTGCACGCGTCCAACCTAGGATGAACTGGGTTCACTTCCTGGCATCATGTGTTTCGAGGTCAAAAGTCCTTTTCTTTTTTTTGTTTTAGTTTTTGGGCCACACCCGGTGACGCTCAGGGGTTACTCCTGGCTATGGACTCAGAGTCGCTCCTGGCTTGGGGGAACCATATGTGAAACCGGGGGATCGAACCGCGGTTAGTCCTAGGCTAGCGCAGGCAAGGCAGGCACCTTACCTCCAGCGCCACCACCCAGCCCAAAAGTCCTTTTCAAACCTAAGGAAAACCAAAGGCCCTTTTTGAAGAACCCAGTTTTATATTAGAAATGGTTTCCTATTCCTTACCAAACTGGTGTATATGTATTTTTTGAAATGATACCTGTGCTGTGAAGTGCATTTTAGAGCAGCTTTTGGTTTTAAATTTGGGCTTTTTATTCGCAGTAAAATATCCCATTGAGGGGCCAGATGGTATAGTGGGCAGGGCATTTGCCTTGTATGCAGCCGACCCAGGTTCTATCCCGGCATCCCAGATTATCTCCTGAGCACCACTAGGAATGGCCCCTGAGCACAGAGCCAGGTGTAATCTGTGAGCATCACCAGATGTGGCCCTCCCGAAAATAATTTCTATTGAAACCAATGGGAAATGTCACTATTCTCCTAGAAACATTCATCCAGAACTTCGCCAGGTTACTCCTGGTTCTGTGCTCATTCCTGGCAGGCTCTGGGGACCATGTGGGATGCTGGGGATCGAACCCAAGTAGGCTATGTGCAAGGCCAACCTGCTGTACTATCACTCTGGCCCCTAAAATACTTCTCTTTTTGAAAGGATAGCTCTAGTTTCAGAAAACTACTATTTAGTATATGTCGTACAGTACTTGAAAGTACACCTGTACTACTATTGTAGCTGCTTAATAATTGTACACTTGGGCCTTTTATTTCCTGGCAGAATTTTCCTATTGAAACCAATGTCATTTGTTTTGTTGTGTATGTAAACATTTCAATGGGATTATTATGTTACTGACCCTACCCTGATCGGTGATTGTACCCTACCCTAGAGTGTGACCTGGCATTCTGCTCCCACCCTATGGTGGTACCTGATTCTGCTCCCACCATTGGATGGTACCTGATCCCACCATTGGGTGGTACCTGATTCTGGGGGATATAAGCAAGGGTCTGTGGAAGGCGAGGGACTTTTTGACTGGAACAGATGCTGAGGCTTTGGGCTTCAGTCTTGTTCTCCGAATAAAGCTGAATTTTCACAAGCCTGACTGTCTGCTAGCCTTTTACCCGCCGCTTCACCGCAGGACCGCCGGATGAACAGGGTGGCAGATGCGTGCTCCGAGCTGGAGGAGAAAGACCTCATCCTCCATCCCTCCATCAGTCAACCTCTTCAGGGGCTGACTTGCAAAGTTTAAAATGTAGTTTTTGTTAGAGTTATCCATTACTTCACTAAATTAATATTTATCCATTACTTCACTAAGTCAATATTCTATATAGTGCTTGAAACTGTATTAAAAAAAGAAAGAAACGGTATTAAACCATGTAAACAACTCTGGTTGCACCTTCTCCTCTCAAACCAGGATCTCTTGTTTTGAGGCCCTAAACTTCCACTGAAATGGGACATCTCACTTGCATTTAACCTTTAGCTTCTCCAAGAAACAGTAAACTAGGGACCGAAGTGATAGCACAGTGGTGGGCTTTTGGCTTGCATGCAGCCTACCAGGAAAGGATCTAGATTAGATCCCCAGACTGTATGGTCCCCCAAGTCTGCCAGGAGCAATTTCTGAGCGCAGAGCCAAGAGTAACCCATGAGTACCACCGGGTATGACTCAACCCCCCCCCAAAAAAAAAACATTTTTTTCCTAGAAACAGAACTTCACCAAACCACCATTATATGTAGTACATGAAACTGCACCTGGGGGCTGGAATGATAGCACAGTGGTAGGGCATTTGCCTTGCAAGTGGCCAACCTGGACAAACCTGAGTTCAGTTCCTGGCATCCAAATGATCCCCTGAGCCTGCCAGGAGCTATTTCTGAGCACAGAGACAGGGAGCACAGCTGGGTGTGGCTCAAATACCAAATATATATATTCACCTAGAACTTTTCCAACACTAGAGTTCTGTGAAGTAATAGAAACCACACTTGTGTTGAGATAAGCTTGACAGTGCAGTATGCCAGTTCACAGGTGAAGCTGGCAGCCTGATTGTCTGGTCTAAGAGCAGCCTTGCTGGCTACAGATGCAGCGTAACAAACTGGCTGCGCACAGGTGCAGCCTGATATCCTGGTTCATAAATTGCCTTTTTGAGAAAATTTAGGCCAGACACAGGTGCCGTGTGATCGCTGGAACTAGGAGTGGTTCCACATATGTGCAGCCTGATTGCCAGGCCAGGAAAGACCTGGCTCCACACAGGGCCATCCTGATTGCCAGGTCTAGAAGTAGCTCAGGGGCCAGAGAGATGGCACAGCGGTAGGGTGTTTGCCTTGCATACAGCTGACTCAGGATGGACCTGAATTAGATTCCCGGCATCGAATATGGTCCTCCAAGCCTGCCAGGAGCCATTTCTGAGCACAGAGCCAGGATTAACCCCAGAGCACAGCCAGGTATAGCCCCAAAATAGACAAATGTCTCAAGCCGTTTGCCTTACAAATGTCTGCCTAGCACCCACTAGCCTAGGACGGACTACAGTTCAATCCCCTGGTGACACATATGGTCCCCCAAGCAAGGGGTGATTTCTGAGCACATGGCCAAGAGTAACCCCAGAGCATCACTGGGTGTGACCAAAAAACAAAAACAAAACAAAAAGAAATAGCCTGTTGGGGGGCCGGCATGGTGGCGATAGAGGTAAGGTGCATGCCTTGCCTGCGCTAGCCTATGATGGATCTATGTTCGATCCCCTGGCGTCCTATATGGTCCCTCAAGCCAGGCGCGATTTCTGATCTCATAGCCAGGAGTAACCCCTGAGCGTCACTGGGTGGGGCCCAAAAACCAAAAAAA
>PVKC010047370.1:0-11073 GCA_004027635.1 Crocidura indochinensis | reverse complement strand
GAGGTTCGAAACACAGTGTGTGGGCCAATCTCAACCCTGGTGCTGATTTTGATTTTACAGGAAACAAAGTTTCTTTGCCTTTTGTAGAGCTGAATCACAGTTGTAAATGTTTTCCTTGAAAATATGAACAAACATGCCTCACTTTCTATTTAAGTTCTGATTGTTTTAACATCACCTCATTTTTTATAGTAGTTTTAATGTTTTAAGAATGCATTTGATGGAACCAGAGCAGTGGTGCAAGCAGTAAGGCGTCTGGCTTGCCTGTGCTAGCCTAGGATGGACTGTGGTTCAATCCCCCAGCATCCATATGGTCCCCGAAGCCAGGAGCAATTTCTGAGTGCAAGCCAGGAGTAACCCCTGAGCATCACCGGGTGTGCCCCCCCCAAAAAAATGTTGAAAAAAGAATCCATTTGATGAATAGCTTTTATTTCTCCTAGGGTATATATATATATATATATATATATATATATATATATATATATATATATATATATATATATATATATATATACACACACACATATATGTTTTGTTTCTGTTTGGGGGTTTTACATGGTGGTGCTCAGGGTTTACTCCTGGCTTGGTGCTAAGGGATAGCTCCTGGTGGGCTTTGAAGACCATATGAGGTGCCAGGAGTTAAACCCGGGTCTGCTGCTTATAAGACCATCACCCTGCTTGCTGTACTGTCTCTTCAGTTCCCTGATGTTTAATCTCATGACATCCTTTGTCCATCCAAGAATTTCTGTTGGTTGCCAGGCAAAAATGATTAACTTGACATTTTTCCTGATGGAATGGAATGACTGTGTGACTTGCCCAAGGACACACACTTAATAGCACCAGTTTCTGTGACACCAGTAATTGCACTTGCACATTTCTCAGCTGATCATCACCAAGAGGCCAATTAGGCTTTAAGGTCACCCTGGCTTTTCAAATGAGGACCAGAGGCGCAGGGAAAACAAATGAGCTGCTTGAGATTGATCAGCCGGTGGGAGTACTGGGATTTAGTGCAGTACATTTTTTTGGGGGGGCTGCTTCCCTGGTGCTCAGTGCCTATTCCTGGTTCTGTGCTCAGGGATTACTTCTGATGGGCACAGAGGACCAAATAGGGGGAAAGTGACCATATCCGATGCTGGTATTGAACCCTAGTTGACTGCATTGTATTGTATGCAAGGCAAACATCCTTCCCTCTATTCTATTGCTCTGGTTTCCTCCAAATCCCAATTTGATGGTATGCTCTTATCTATTTTAACTTTTGCACTGTATCTCTAACCAGGGTCCCCACACATAAACTTCCAGTTGGGGGTCAGCAGAACAGAGGGACCCTCAGAACTTCAGGATCCAATTTTCTGCCAGCTCCCTCATGTCACTCTCTAGTGAAATCAGGCCCCCAGGAACAGAGAGTGTCTATAACCTCTCAGCGTGAGTGTCTTTTTTCTTATGTGGCTGAGATTCCAGCCTGTGGGTTAAGTTTGCTTGGGGTGCAAACAGAAAGGATCCTCCTTGTCATTCATGGACAATCCTAGCCCCATGCTGTCTCTAGGAGGTGCTCTTTCCTGAGACTCTGGACCTGGGTTTCTTCAGTCTGTGAGGGGAAAGCATCATCAGTGCAGGTGGCACCAAATACCCACAGATATGAGCTACCACTGCTTAGCTGCGTCTTCTCCACTTCCTTTCTGCTCTTTTTGGTCAGCGCCCCACTTACCAAGGAGAAGAGTGACAAAGGGAGTGAATGATGACCTCCCAACTAGGCATATGGGACTGTTTCGTTTAGGCCCCAAAAGATTTGGGCTTAGGCATTACCCACCTTATTTTGCCCCTTGGACAGCCCAGACAGCACTTTGTCTCTCTTGGCCTCAAGTCTGGCTTCCCCATAAGGCAGTGGTCGGCAACCTTTTTTTCAACTGAGCTAAATCTCACCAAAACCACGATTGAAATTTATTTTGAGAGCCACACAGGGCGCGCACTGACAGAGGCTAGGAGTAGAGTCCTGACTCCTGGAGCGGCCACCCGGCACACAGAAGAATCAAATTAAAAGTGTAAAGAGCCACATGTGGCTCGCGAGCCACAGGTTGCTGACCACTGCCATAGGGGAACAGCAGAACCACACAGCCTTCAGGAGACCCAGGCCAGGATTTTGTGGTCCAGATCACAGTGGACACCAGCAGGAAAAGGGGGGGGGTCATGTGGAGGCAATAGAACATCTGCTGAACCGTGATTTTAGTGATGTCAATGATTTTCTCCTTGAGACTTGTCTTCCTTTTGACAGGGTAACTAGACAAATAGAACTAATAACCCCCAGTATTAAGTCGTAGTGACCTATTTCTAAAGCCTTTCCTCTACATTCACTTTCAGTTGTCACAGTAACCCTGTGGGTGGTAAAAAGAGAAAAAAATTTTTTCTAATTCTGCTTTTCACAGGCCAGTAATTGAGGCCCAGAGAGGGGAAATGATGAAAAACTGGAAAACAGGGTGCCTCATGTCTTCTATTTCTTCCCCTTCTCTGACTTTGGATTTGCTAAGCCACCTCCATTCCCCAACTCTACAAGTAAGAGAGGGAGAGAGGGAGGAAGATAGAGAGAAAAGCGGAGAAGAGGAGGAGGAGAGGAAGGGAGAGGGAAAGAAAGAGAGAGAGGAGAATGAGTAAGTCTGGAAGGAAACTTAATAAATTCTCAGCACTGTTGATCATCTGTGAGGCCACTGTAGAATGAGGATTTCCAAGGGCATTTGCAGAAGGAGCTAGAGAACGCCCTTCACTAGTCAGCTCCCGAAGGAATAAATGGCTGTGTGGTTTCCAATAAAGCTGTGTGTGAGCTGAGATAGACTCTTCAAGGCATAAAATCCTCTTTTCCATACACAAAAAGTTTGAGATTTTGCAGCTGGTTTTAACTATCACCAGTAGCAGCATTGTTTCAGTAAGCCACAGATTTTACAAACACAATGGAAATTCCAGGGGTGTAGGGTGTGGGTTGGAGGGACTAAGATGGGTGTGGACAACCTTGGGAAAGGAGGACAACACACCAAGCCAGTTTTCTTATCCATGAGAAATTTCAGGGACCAGAGCAGTGATGCAGCGGTTGGGCATTTGTCTTGCACACGGCTGACCTAGGACAGACCTAGGTTTGATTCTTCGGCATTTCGTATGGTCCCCCAAGCCAGAAGTGATTTCTTAGTGCATGACCCTGAGTGCCACTAGGTGTGTCCCAAAAGCAAAAAACAAAACAACAAAAAAAGATATTTTATATGCTCTGCCTCACTGAACTCAGTTTTTGTCTGTAGGATGTTTAAGGATAGACCTGAGAAAGAAAATGTCAGGTGGCCCTAGGTTTATCCTATTCTGGACAGGCCCCATCTGCCTGTAACTTTTAGTCATCAATAGATATCCAAGGAAGTATATTGAAGCCCCAAAGTGAGTCACATTTGTAAAAATAGACCTTCTTTTTTTTTTTGGGAGGGGGGTGTATGGTTTGGGCCATACCTGGTGGTGCTCAGAACTTTCCCCTGACTCTGCTTAGGGATCACTTCTGTGACATGGGGTTCATATGGGGTGCTGGGAATTGAACACAGGTCAGCCATGTGTAAGACCTTGCCTTCTATACTCTCTCTTTCTGGCCCCTAAATACATCTTGTTAATGGGAAATTAATTTTTCCAGGCCAATCATAAAATTAATGGGCAATCATTACCTTAATACTATTTTTTGTTTGTTTGTTTGTTTTTGTTTTTGGGCCAGTCCTGGCGGTGCTCAGGGGTTACTCCTGGCTATCTGATCAGAAATCGCTCCTGCAGGCACTGGGGACCGACCATATGGGACATCAGGATTCGAACCAACCACCTTAGGTTCTAGATCGGCTGCTTGCAAGGCAAACACCACTGTGTTATGTCTCCGGGCCCACCTTAATACTTTTAGAAAAAGCAACTATAATAGCAAACAACAGAGCTCTTGTCACAAATAAGACTTGTGTCAAAACTAAAGAAATAAGAGGTGACAGTGAGCAAACCAAGCAATGGTATCTTTTATTTTTTTTCTTTTTATGCCGCACCTGGCGATGCTCAGGGCTTATTCTTGGCTCTGTGCTCAGGGATCACGCCTGGCGGTGTTTGAGGACCATATGGGATGCCTGGCTGCATGCAAGGCAAGCACCATACCTGTTGTACTATTTCTCTGGCCCCAACAATAGCATCTTTGGAAACAGTTTTCAACATTTCTGGGAACATTGACAGTGCTTCTGACAAACCTATGAGTCCTTGGACCAGAAAGGGCCAGACTTTCTGTGAGTTTGAAGGAAAGTAAAACAATGTTTTCTTGTTCTGCTTCTATGTAAAGAACTTACTTTCTGGTTTATACTTGATATCTGCACTCAGCTTTCCGATTGACAAAATCAAGTGCTTTTTTGTCAAATAGCTTAATTGTTGCAAGATTCAGTTCTGAGTTGGAAGTGAAATATATAAAAGAAAAATGCCCTTTTTTGGAGGTTGGAGAAATAGTACAGGGGATAAAGACACTTTCTCTGCATGTAACTAACCTGGGTTCAATCCCTGGTTTTACATATGGTACCCAGGAATGATAACTTTGCATAGACCCTGGAATAAGCCCCAAAGCAAACAGAACAAAAACAGCAAAGCAACACCCCCCTCCCAAACAAACAGAACCAAAAACAACCTCTTTTTTTTTCTTCTTTGAAGCATAGAACATTTCAAGAGTCCTGGTTTCCAGAACTGACTATTCAGGAGACAACTGGAATTTGTAAAGAGAGAGAGTGTGTGTAGACAGGAAAAGCTTTGCTATGGATGTGGCAGTTTACAGGAACACAAAGAGAGGTGGAAAGGATGTAATTCTCAATGTCAGGTGAGGTATGATGTGGTGGTCTAATGACTAAGAGATATATTATTATACATCAACTCAGTAAGGGGAGAAAGAATCCCTTAACAGATTTCTCAGGCATGAGCAATTCTAGATACAAATATGTGTCCTAGATAGAGTGAATGATTAACTGTAGAAAATAAAAACCTGAAAGGCTTAGAATAAAACACAGGTGACTTTTTATCTAATCTTAGAGTGGAGAAGCCTCATCTAAATGTCTGTGAGGGGAAAAGGAACCAGTGAAGAAGCTGGAAGGCAAAACTACAATGACATATTTGAACACAATCAATACAGCACAATAGCAGAACCTAAAACAGCTCAAATATCTATTGAGAGGAAAATAAACTAAAAGTTTTCATTCTCTCCCAAAGGCCAGCCAAAGATTTGAGGGGATGTCTGGGACATGCAGACATGCCTTTCACTTTTTCAAGACAAGACATTCCCTACTTTCGGCCTCTCCTTGGGGAAGATGGGTGGGCTGTGCTGAGTTCCGCCCTTTGTTGTCTTACCAAGTCTAAAAGTTCACCTCAGAAGCTGCATCCAAATGAAAAAATAGACTAAAATTGTCACACAGCGAAGCCCTCGTTTCAGGTTGGGGTTTTCCAGCAATGCTCAGGGGTCATTATTACCGACTCTGTGCTTATGAGTGACTCCTGGAGATGCTCAGGTAAACATGTATGTGGTGTGGGGAATTGGAAATATTCCATTCTTCCAGTTTCTTATTTTTGTATTTATTTGGAGGGCACACCTTTTGGCACTCAGGGGTTACTCCTTGTTCTGCATTCCAAAATTACTCCTGGCATTCTCAGGGGGCCATTAGGATGCTCAGGATTGCACCCACATGCAAGGCAAACACTCTACTCTGACCCCTCTGTTCCTCAACTTTCAGGTTTTGTCTTTCAATCTTTTCTCCTTGCCTTCTTGTAACCACCATTTTGTTTTTATAGTTCGAGTTTGTATTTGCCTTTTTATTCATGATTTCTGTTTACCTTTTACAAATTAGTGAAATAAGGTGCCCTGTCTTTCTCCATTTGACTTGGTGTAGCATCTTCTCTATGTGTCCTTATTGCTTCAAATGGCAGAACTTTGACTAAAAGTTGAGTAACATTTTATTATGGGTGTCTACCATGCTATCTTTATCTAGTCATCTGCTAACTGTGCCCTTGTCTATTGAGAACAATACTGCAATGAACTTGTGAGTAATACATTGCTTCAGATTAGTGGATTTTATTCTTCAGAACTGTACCAAGAAGGTTAGCATATATATTTATGCTAAAAAGTTTGCAAATATATATATATATATATGTTTTGGAGCCACATCTGGTGATAAGTAAGCTCAGGGCTTACTCCTAGTTCTGTGGTTAGGAATTACTCCTTGTGACATCAGCGGACCGTATGGGATGCCAGGAATCCAACCCTGGTTGGCTGCAAGTAAGGCGAGTGTCCATCCCTTTGTACGATCATTCCAATCTCAATAAGTTTAGCCACATTTTTAAGTAAAGCTGAAGTTTATAATGAACATTTCTATGCATAATCTAGCATTTCATCATCCACTAACCATATTAGTTGATAACAATTAGATTAGCATAATAAAGCATATTGTAGATGCTTTATCTCATTTTCACCCATTTTTTCCTTTAATTCAGTGGTTTGCATATAGGGGTGATTTTTGCCCCTTAGTGAACATTTGGCCATGAAAAGGCTATTAGAACACTTACTCATTTTTCAACTATGCATCTGTTGGGGGCTGAATTTTTCTGATGTACTTTAATCACAAAAATGTATCACAACGGGCTGGAGCAGTGGCGCAAGCAGTAAGGTGTTTGCCTCCACGTGCTTGCCTAGGACAGACCATGGTTCAATCCCCTGGTATCCCATATGGTCCCGCAAGCCAGGAGAGTTTTGTGAGCGCATAGCCAGGATTAACCCCTGAGCATCACTGGGTGTGGCCCAAAAACAAAACAAAAAATTTATCACAACAGATTGACTATAGTGCATATATGAGTACTAACATATATTCTATGAATGCATACATAAAAGATATTAACAAAAATGTGAAAAAGAAGCCATTATTACTCATGGGAGTATTTGAAAGAATTAATTTTTCCCAAAATATTCTACTAATCTATAATGGATTAATACATAATTTGGAATGTTTTTGTTCTAAAATTTTAATATATATAATATAACCCATGAAAATATAAGTTTTGTGAACCCTCAAAATTTAGTGTAAAATGATCATGGACCAAACACTTATTGAGCCCTGCTAACTTTCAGAATGCATTTAAAACAGATCAATGTTACCGTGACTAGAAGTAGTTTATTCCTTTTTGTGGGTGCTGTATTACACTGTATGAGCAATTCACAGGTTGCTTATTCTCCTGTTGAGACATCTGGCTGATTCCAGATTTGGGCAATTATGAATAAAGCTGTTAAATACATTCTTGTACAAACCTTTTTATGAACATGTTTTTTATTTCTCTGGGGGTAAATAAAGACCTAAACATTGACTTTCACTAGTCATATCCTAACTGTATATATTTAGTTTGTAAGAAACTTGCAGATGGTTTTCCTAAGTAGTTTACCATTGTCATCCCTACCACAAATGTGAGAATAGAACTGTCTTTTTATTTCTCTGTCTCCCCTCCTCTCTCTTTGTCACACAAACATATTCAGAACAAATTTATCACACAATATTACAGGAGATCCTGAACTTTGGACTTCGCAATGGTTCCAGAGTGATATACATGCAATGGTTCCAGAGTGATATACATACATTAGAAACCATACTTTGAAGTTTGATCTTTTCCTGGGCTGGTCATATGTGATAGAATACGTTCTTGATGCTGGGCTATGGCAGAGCCATAGTGTCCAGCCCGTCACATGATCAAGGTGGGGTATGGATAGATCAACTGACCCCTACAGTGTTCCGCATAACCAACATGTTCACTTCCAGGTACTTTCAGCTTAACAGTTGGATGAGTTCTTGGTGGAGAAGGCAGGCCTGGAATGGGGTGAACAAAGGCCACCATAGCTAGAAGTTAGTGCTAAGGCACTGGAAAGGTCTATTGAATCACTGCTTCTATAATTTGTTTTGTTGGATTCTTTTCTGATAGGGGCCACCCAACAGCAGAGCTGTGTGTGGACCCAGGGTTACACCGAATCTCTCTCAGCAATGTTAGATCCAGGTGGTTTGGTGCTGGCTGCCAGTGCCAGAGAGTCATAGGGCCATCTGTGGTATGTGTCATACCAGTGAGCAGATGGGGCTTCAGCACCTGGGTGGGAGGGTGGGGGGGACCTAAAGTGCTGGGGATCCCACTCAGGGCCTGCATCTGCAGGCATGTGCTCTATACTTGTGCTATTATCTTGACCTCAAGTACTGATGGGGAGAAGGAATAAATGGGGGTCTAATATAGATAAAGGCTTCTCAGAGTATCTAGCAACAACAACATCATCAACAACAACAACAACAACAACAAAAAAAAACTAGGCCTGAATCTCTTTGTCAATCCCAGCTTCTTTCTGACACCCAGATTCCTGGCACGAGCAGTCTGTTACTTTCTGTAGGAGGATGAATGGTCAAAGCACATGTCTGAACTTGTAGGACCTACATTAGACAAGAAAGGGAACCTCTTACTCATGCCTTTTCAAAGTTCCTGTCACAATGCCTTCCTGTGGGCTTCCTGCCCTTACCTACATTTCCATGTTCCTTGCTGTGGAGTGACCCCTTAGTCCCCTAGGCCATGGTGCCTACTGCATTGATCCGAAGATGACTCCCACACCCAAGGCACAGGAGATAGTATTTAAGGCCGGATCTATGTCCCAAAACACGGTTTGCTTCATTATTGTTATGATTATGATTACTATTACTATTATTTGACTTGTGATAAAAAATGAGAGTGTGGAACAGCTTTTACTGAACATAACAAATGTTATGCTGATTTATTTGAAAGTGAAATCCCAACCATATGGTCTCATTTCCTTTAGAACACACAGGAGGTTCAGGCTCTTGGAAAACTTGTTTCTGGGTTTCACTGAACATGTTATTAGGACAAAAAAAGCATAAGGATGCTTGGCCGAACTAGAAGTGTCGAGCCCTCCCTGTTCACTTGGTAGCACACACCCACAGCTCACCTTATTATTATTATGGTTGTTGAATGCATTGACCACCCCGAGGCCAAAACAAGGTCATCTCAGAGAATCCTGGTAGGAATTCAGGGAAAAATAAGAACGACTGGGAATGGAAGCTTTGTCCAAGAGTGACAGCTTTTCCTTCTATAATCTTCTGAATGGGTAGATGATGAAACTGAAAATGGGTCCATGAATTGCAGCCTGCAGATTAGTGTCTTCTCAGACTGCCTCGCACAGTATAATCAGAGGCAAGGTCTTCCTCACTAGCAGGCACTAGAGTTTTCTCTTGAGACTACACTTGTTTTGGAATCTCAAGCCTCAGTGGAATCTCAAGCCATACTCATGTGGAGAGTGTCTCAGAGTTTTGAAAAGTAAAAGAATGTTTTTTTGGTTTCTTTTTTGAGCCATACATGGTGATGTTCAGATGTGACTCCTGGCTATGTGCTCAGAAATCGCTCCTGGCTCAGGGACCATATGGAACACTGAAGATCAAACCCAGGTCTGTCCTGGGTCAGCCACGTGCAAGGCAAATGCCTACCAGTGTGCTATCGCTCTGGCCCCAGAAAAGTAAAAATTTATTGCAGTGACATACGCTGAACATAATATCATGCCACTTCTCACCATGGATGATGCTTTTCATTTGCCTAGATAAATTTCAAGAACTTATGCTCTGCTCACAACAATGGCCTTAAAGAAGCCAGCCTGCTAGAAGTGTTTATTATCCTTCAGGATCCTCATGGACGCATAAGCATGTGAAATGTTATTTTTCCATACTAGGTGTCTGATTCTAGAACCTTGTTCTTGTTCTTTCAGTTGAATTGAGCCATGCACAGTCTCTCTGGGAATGCTGTCACCCATGATGAGATCCATCACCATGGCCCATATGAAATTTCCTTATCCAGGAAATTTCAAGGCTCCCTAAAACCCTGTGATACTGCTAATATCAACAATGGGACAAAAACTTTCACTTGACCCTCTCCACAGCATAAAATATCAGTGGTTCCTGGAATGGCATCATCCGTGCATTCAAACCAGTGGCTGTGAAGCCTGATGTTTCCTTTCTCCTTGCTTTTCTTTCCTCTCCTCTGATGCTGACCACATGCTACTTGCATTCCTCATGAGCAAAGAAAGCCTCTGCTTTTTAATATTGCTCCCTGCATTGATTGCTCTGGTGGGTGGAATTTAAAATCTATAATGACAGAAGGGAGAGGACATAGTGAATATTTTAGACCCATTGTTTTCTGAGATACTCAGCTTCGTGTGTTTATTTGTATTATTTTATCAAAAAATACTTTGTAAGCACACTTTTTTCCTGTCAATACGTTGACTATATTTATTCATGGGAACAATGACATAAAATACCGACACTTGCCTTCAAAGCCACATGTACGTGTAGGGTCATAGAAAGCGCATCTGCCACTGAGATCAGAGGTTTGATGGCAAATCTGTGCTCCTTGACCACCCTGTCATGGAGTCCTGCTTATTTTATTCTCTTCACTTCTTCATCTCCAAAAACAAAATCACCTTATGAGCTAAATGATCATTGTAAGAATTTTCTCTAAATCCACATTGTCCCTTGTTTTTTGCATGACAGAGCAAAAAAATTCCATTTTCAATGATGATGTACCACTACTCCTAATTAGGACCAAAAGAAGGCATAAAATATTTTTAATGATAACAGCCAAATATCCACAGTTGTTAAATACTTGTTATGGCACAGAGAATAATGCTTTACATCTGTTATCTTGCTTAATCTTCACAGTAATCTCAGGTAATCATATTACCTTCATTTCCATCTAGGTCTTAGCAGAGTGGCTTTATACTTAGTTGTGGTCCAGGGACCAGAGCCCCTTATTCTCTACTCATCACCTTTGATACATTCTCTTAATAGCCTGAAGGCTCTGGCAAGAGAAAATAAGGTCACATGCCAGCTCTAAGAATTAATTTTATCTGTAGTGCTCTGGCAGAATATAACATCAAATCCCCAAGAGGTCATTTTAGAGAAGTTGCAAATTCTCCCAAGGGCTCTTTTTAAAGTAAGCTATTCTTTCCCTGAGTTATAGGTTTTGTTCCTACATGAAATG
>PVKC010047369.1:0-11119 GCA_004027635.1 Crocidura indochinensis | reverse complement strand
AAATTATCTATCTGAATCAAATTTTTATCTCAAGATAATTTTCAAATGAACTCAAATTATTATATCCTCTTAGTGTCCCCACAGCTATGTACATCTTTTCATCACATAAGAGTGTGCATTTATATTGACCATACAAAGAAATCTGTAATAACATTCAATCAAGTAGTTATCTTTTTATGTTAAATATTTTACAGTAGTCATTTTTTGAATAAATCTTTTATTAATAATCCTTACTTTATTTGTATTATGAGTTTAACAAAAATCATTTTTCACAAACTGCATTTAATAGAACAATGCATTATTTTAGCAAAATTTTAATGTAATATAAAATTGAAAACATTTTAAGAAAATGTTCTTATCGTTAAACAACTGTTAATTATTCACATACTGAGTGAAAGAAATTTATACTTTTCAGTATGTGTACTGCTGAAGCAATAGTCAATCTGTAAGTACTGACAATATTTAGTTACCAAAAATATAAATAGTCTCTCCTTATTTTATTTTGCATGAGGTTCAGCTGAAGGAAAAATTGAATGGCAGGTGGCAAAGGTGCACTTTTTTTTTTGCCATTTTTGAATTTTTCTTAAAATAGATTTAATGTGTTTTTGGTTTCTATTATAAAGTCTAAATTATAAAGCAACTAATTATGCTAATTATACTTCTACCATAAGCTTTTTATAGACTCCTTTCCCCCAGCTATATCAAACATTTTTAAAAGGAAGGAATGCAGCTATATATAAATAAAGTGATATTAAAATGTGGCCCTCATGGCCCGGAGAGATAGCACATGGTGTTTGCCTTGCAAACAGCCCACCCAGGACCAAAGGTGATTGGTTCGAATTCCGGTGTCCCATATGGTCCCCCGTGCCTGCCAGGAGCTATTTCTGAGCAGACAGCCAGGAGTAACCCCTGAGCACTGCTGGGTGTGGCCCAAAAACCAAAAACCAAAAAAAGAAAAAATGTGGCCCTCAATCTAATGAGATTAATGGCTTTTTGTCCTTCCTGACAGAAGGTAAAGTAAATATAGGTACTGTAAATGCACCCCATATACACTCAACCCAGGCCTTTTGCCTGGTCTGTATTGTGAATTGGGGGACAAAAATAAATAAAATAAAGTAAATATAGAAAGTGGAAAGAATTTAATCCTGTCAGTATGATCCTAACAAAACCTTGGAACACCACTACTAACCTACCTATATGAGACTATGTTTTCTTAATCACAGATAAGGCCCTCACAGAAATTCCTATTTATTAAATAAAACTTTTGAGAGGGTAGGGCCTTCTAACTTTCAGGTAATGTATATTTATTATATATTTAATGTAATATATATTTATAGATTTTATGATTCTAAAATGTCTTCTTAATAGAGAGTATAGATTTTTCTTGATTAAAAAATCAGAAGGGGGTTTTGGTATGTTGGATGCATAAGAACTTACTATTGACAATATTGTAAAATTAAGCACTGTGACTAAAATAAAGTCATTTAAAATATTTACTGAAGCAATGGAAATACTTTCTTATTTATTTTGACCCTAAAATTTAATTTACAGTAAATCATTAAAAGTATTCTATTATGGAAATGCATGGTCCTAGAAAATTCTCCTGTCAGAAGACATGAATCTAACAATAAATGAAAGGTGTTTATTTTCAGCTCAGCTTTTAAAGATTTAAAAAATGTTTATATTAGAGTGGAGAGACAAAATAGAAGGTATGGTACTTACTTTGCATGGGGTTTACTCTTGTTCAATTCCTTAGAGTTATGTGTAGTGTGAGTGTGGTGCACTGCATATTTGTGCAAACATCTATGTGCCTGGTGTATGTTTGCATGATATACATACATCTGCATTGCACAGGTATGTGTTATATGTGCACTTTTGTGATGATATTGTGGTCCATGTGTGTTTCTGTATGTAGTGAAACTACCCTGGTATGTACCTGAGCCTACTTGGAGTGGTCTGTGAGCACAGAACCATGAGCTCTGCTTGGTGTATAATACCCTCAGATTTAATATCTTTCTTTCATAGAGGCTAGGACAATAAAGACATGCATTTATAAATGTGTGGGTTTAGTGGAAAAACTTTAGTGTGCAGTTTTTTTCAACTTAAAATTTTTTATTTTGGCTTGGATTTTAGACCCCCACACATCTATGGTGGTATAAGTCTACACACAAAAATAACCCCTTAAGGAGCAATAGAAATAACTCAAGTGTGGAACACCTGTATAGATTATCCAAGATTCTAGATTTGATCCTTGGCATCATATGATTTACATTTACTGCATTTCAGCCTGTGACCACCACTATTTAAAAAATTATTTTTCATAGTAAAATTAATTAGACCAATATTTTTATTAGAAAATAACCCAGAAACAACATAAAAAATGAAATATTATTAAGTTCCATATTTAATAAGTAAATAATTCATTATTAAAATACTCATGACCTGGAGAGATGGTACAAAGATATAATGTTTACCTATTATAAAGCAATTGACCCTGTGTCAATCTCTCTACCACTAATGACTCCCTTAATATTGTCAAAAATAATCTCTGAGCTCAGCAGGGATTATTAATGGTTCCCCACCAGTCCCCAGAAATAAATATATTGAAAAGAAAATTATCATATAAAAAAAGAACAATAGTGTTTATTAATTAGGGTTAAATGAGAAAATTTCAGAGAAAATATCAATAAGATCTACAAAAGTGAAAAGGATGATCACTTTTCTAAACGATTTTTTCACTATATGCTAACTATATATATTTATTTCTTTAAGTAATATCAATCCATTATTTCTAAAAGGATAGTTAAATATAACATTAGTTTATTTTTCAAAAATGATAAACTTGACATATTATTAATTATATCTTCCAGTCTGATCTCACTTAGTTATGACTGCTGCTATGGTTCCTGAATTGATTTGAAAAATTGGTGCTTCTCAATTATTTTCTGCCATGCCTCCCAAGGAAGAAGAAAACATTTTTCACGCCTCCCCCACACGACTATAAATAGTATCTTTATTAAAAAAAACTTTAATTTGCAAAACAATATTATATAAAATAACTTGAGCTGATTTATTTTTTTAATCAGAAGTGATGTCTGGATTAATGGCTACATTGAGCACGTTTGCAATGCATGGCTTTTCGAAGCGGGCTTGAAGCAGGACACAGCAACTCTCAGCTCCAGAGACATACAGAGACATAAACACTGGCTTAGCTTGTTTGCTTAGAGTGTTTGCTGAGTTCAAACTAGCTCCCCTTTACGGAGCCTCCCGCCCCTCCTGGGGGGGCCACCCCACAATTTGAGAAGCACTGTGGAAAATAAAGAATAGAAAACATATTCAGGGGCCCGGGAGATAGCATGGAGGTAAGGCGTTTGCCTTTCATGCAAAAGGTCATCGGTTCAAATCCGGGTGCCCCATATGGTCCCCCGTGCCGGCCAGGAGCAATTTCTGAGCATGGAGCCAGGAGTAACCCCTGAGCACTGCCGGGTGTGACCTCCCCAAAGGAAAAAAAAAAAGAAAACATATTCATATTCTTTGCCATCAGATATTTACAAACATTTTAATAAGAACTGATTAAACAACAACAACAACAAAACTATTTAAGTGTAGATGGAGAGATCTGAAAAAGTATTTAATAAGGATATTTAAGAGTTAAATGAAAATCAACAATGTTTGTCTTTGCTTGTGCACAAATGAAATAAGGAAATGAAATAAAAATAGTAATAATATATAATGAATAATTTTTTTTAATTTCCAAACAGAAAGCATGATTCTAGCTGTTTATTTTCCCACCAATTTTAATGAATGTAATAAAATTATGTGAAACGAGAGGATGCTCTGCACCATCCTGACTGCAATATAGGATATGCAGATTCCAGGATCTTTAATACAGAAACACGATACCAACAACAGAGACTTGTGAAAAATAAAAGTGTATTGGCAACAGACAATGATCTGGATTGGACAAACTAGTTTGCCTGGAGCCTAGAGTTGCTCTTATGCCAGGAAACTTCAGGGGTAGGATCTCCTTATATTTATGCCAAGGCTTTTCCTTTCCATGTCCCTCATATTTTGTGGGCCTATGCACACAATAATTGCCACTCTAAAAAAATAATTGCCACTCTAACACCACTTTTACTGTGCTCCTTTGACTCTAATCTTTAAGAAAAACAGCCCACTTAAACTTTTGAGGTTAACTTAAACTAATAGGCATGTGCATGGAAATGTAAAAAAGTACTTTTCCTTCAATATTTAAGGAGTTACATAAGTTATATGTCTTTAGATTGTTTTGTGTGATGCTAAGAAATATTATGTACTACAATCTGGGGACCTGAGTGACAAAGGAATTGTACAAGGGTCCTGTTTTACTTTTCTTAATGTTCTTTGGCTGAAAGTTCAAAGTTAAGATATCAGTAATGGGACTACTGAGAATTCTGTTTATGGGTGATTGATCTTCCACTGTAACTTTACCTTGTCTTCATTCTTTGCATCTTTGTTCTCATAATTAAAAATAAAAAATTAATAAAAAAAGAAAATAATTATCTCCCTAAGCTTAAGCCTTTTTCTCTGTATTAGTATCTGGCATTATGTACTAGTTTTTTGCAACTGCTGTAATAAACAGAAATAGGACAATTTAAACTTTAAGACTTTAGGGGCCAGAGCAGTGGCAGGGAGCAGTAAGGAGTCTGCCTTGCAGGCGCTAGCCTAGGACTAACTGTGGTTCGATCCCTTGGCGTCCCATATGGTCTCCCAAATCAGGAGCGATTTCTGAATGCATAGCCAGGAGTAACTAAGCATCACACAGTGTGGCCCAAAAAACCAAACTATCAAAAAATTAAGACTTTAGTCTTCCATGCTCTAAATATTACAGGCTTGAGATTTTTTTTTTTTTTTTTTTTTTTTTTTTGGTTTTTGGGTCACACCCGGCAGTGCTCAGGGGTTACTCCTGGCTCCATGCTCAGAAATTGCTCCTGGCAGGCACGGGGGACCATATGGGGCACCGGGATTCGAACCGACGACCTTTTGCATGAAAGGCAAACGCCTTACCTCCATGCTATCTCCCGGGCCCCAAGGCTTGAGATTTTTAATTAAACTAAAATTAAATGAATAGGGCAAGTGTTATATGAAGGCTCTGAAAGAAAATTTGTTCTGTATTTCCTTAGACTTCTGGTGGTTGTCAGCATTTCTTGGCTTGGGGCTGCATCACTCCTACCCTTGTCTACATTTTCAATTAACCTCTATTACATGTATGGTTTATGTGTGAAATCTTATTCTGTGTTTCTGTTACAAGGAAATATATTGTAGCACCAAGGGCTTATATTGATAAGATCAACTTCTGATCTCCAAAACCTTTAATCCAATAACATCACCTATTTTTTCCATTACAAATAACTTGTAGAATTCAAATTTAGGATGTGGATATTTAAATAGAATATTTTAGAAACCTCCTACACACAATACTGTCATCAAAGTCCTGGCTTTATAATTAACTATATTGGAAAGAAACATTTAACTTTTCAAAACTTCCATGGAAAAGTTCTACCGAGAGGACAAAAAAATTACATAGAGTCCATCAGTTTTGTTTTTGTTTACTCTTCACACCAAAGTATTTTTGCTAAAAGATGGAGATGTGATGAGTTTCTTTTTAATCTATAAATTGGATCCCTTTTTTTCTAGTTATCCATAAAAATATTCCTAGTGGGCATTCTATAATTTCCTATTGAGAGGAAGCTGTATAGACAATCTATCATATATTTGAGTAAAATTCTTATTTTAAAAGTTTTATTGGGGCCAGAGCAGTAGCGCAGAGGTAAGGTGTTTGCCTTGCATGCTGCTGACCAGGACAGACCTCGGTTAGATCCTTGGGGTCCCTTATGGTTTTCCAAGCCAGGAGTGATTTCTGAGCACATAGCCAGGAGTAACCCTCAAGGGTCACTGGGTGTGACCCTAAAACAAACAAACAAACAAACAAATAAAGTTTTATTGCAGGTAAGGAATTTCAGAACTTTATTGAACTAACTCCTGACTTTGTGCTCATAGATTATTCATAACAGTGCTTAAGGGACCATATACAGTGCTGAGGATGAAGAGTTATCTTTATACATGGGAGTGACTTAACTCCTGTGCAATCTCTCAGTCCCCTATTTTAAAAATGTCTTAAGTAATGAGGTGCTTTTTTTGTTTGTTTGTTTTTTTGTTTTTGGGTCACACCCGGCAGTGCTCAGGGGTTACTCCTGGCTTCATGATCAGAAATTGCTCCTGGCAGGCACGGGGGACCATATGGGGCACCGGGATTTGAACCGATGACCTTTTGCATGAAAGGCAAATGCCTTATCTCCATGCTATCTCCCAGACCCCAATGAGGTGCTTTTTTACATGCTTGCTATTATGTTTGAAAATTTTGAGAGTATAAAACTTAGAAAAGAACCCAAATATGTTTTGATTAAAACAGTGAATCTCTATTTATTGCCAACAAAAAATACACTGGAATAAATCATGGAATTTAAGTCCTTGTTTGAACTATCATTTTTATATTCTTTTAAAATACAATATTCTTTAGTGTTTTTTTGTTTATGATGAATATGAAATGATAGTAAGTGGAAAATATGATTTTATGATATAATTTCAAGACCTCTCATGAAAGCCAAATGGAAGACCCTAGAAATGATGTCCTGAGATTCTTCTAGACAGTATAACTGATGGATGAGTTTGGATTCAATGGGGATTAAGTAGAGCATTCAAGACTATAAGGAAAGCTGAGTAAAAACTCTACTAATCATGCAACTAAATTATAAAGTCAGGGAACAGGAAATGAGGTCCAAGACTTGTCAGGACTCAGTCTTAGATTTTGTAATATTTGAACATGATTACACAAGCTAGCATTCCATTACTACCAGACCACAACTTTAAAATAAGTAATCATTCTTATGGTAATCATTCTTAGAGTGGTTGCATTTACATAACATTCTTTATTTTCCCTTTTTGTGTTTCCCATGGTCGCTTTTCAAAATCTTAATAAACAAACATTCATTCATTTGTTCATTTAATACTTAGAGTTGACTTCTCTTCTAGGCAGTAAAGAATGGAAATATGCTTTGTGTTTTCCTTACAAATTTTCCAATAACTTAAAACAGCTATCTATAAAAATTACTACATAAAATTATGATGATTTGAAGTTGTTAAAATAGAAATACAGAGTTGATTAATTCAACTTGGAAGATAAATATATAGGATGAAGAGATGATAAATAGATGATAGATGATAGATAGTAGATGATAGATAGATGATTGATTGATACAGAGAGAGCAAGAGAGAGAGAAATGGAACAAAGAAAATGAAATGGGACAGGGCAAGTGAAGGGAGAGATAGTAAAAAGGGGACAAAAATGTCCTAGATTAAATGTGTAATAAGTATAGATTTATAAGCTGTAAAAAAAAACAAGAAAATTATATATTTCTTTCCTGAATTTTGGCCTCAAGAAAAGATTTTTAAATTATATGTGCTTATTTTTAATTCTAAGGACAATTTTGAAATCCATACATAAACTGACCATTTAACAACATAAATAACAAGTTAAAAAGTGAGATTAGTTAAAGAGATTAGATTTCTGTTTAGAAATATATATAAATTATTTGAAATGTGAGTAATAGTACCTATGAAAAGCAGTAACATAAATATAACCCATAACCTATAAAAACAAATTTTGAAATAGTAATGAGAATTCAACTTGGTTGTTTTAACACTGTAGTGGAAAGCAACTGAATTAGTTCAGAAAAGGACAATCCAATTAAAACATATGCCAGAAATATTAGATATTTACCAGTGATTGGGAATGGAATGATTAGAAATATAAAAGTTTGTTCAAGAGGCAATAATGGGAACATATCAAAATGATATTGCCCATTGTTGGCATAGTTGATACTTACCACATTTTATTACTTTACTCTTCCTCAAACAAAACCACATAACTCGAACTATCTAGTCTCGCCTCCCAATTAGAGGGAGAAGTAATGGAGGTACCAAGACCAAACAGTTATAAGATCACTAAGTAATAAATTAGACACAGAGAGGGCCACTCAATGTAGAAGCCCCTGGGGTGAGGATGGAGGATAGAGGAGGCAGGATGGGAACGCAGGTGGATGGAAGACAATTCGGTGATGGGAATTCCCCTGATTCAATGTTAAAATGTACCTGAAATATTACTGTGAACGATATGTAAGCCACTATGATTAAAATAAAAATTATATTAAAAAGTAACATAAGGAGGCCCGGGAGATAGCATGGAGGTAAGGCGTTTGCCTTTCATGCAAAAGGTCATCGGTTCGAATCCCGGTGCCCCATATGGTCCCCCGTGCCTGCCAGGAGCAAGTTCTGAGCATGGGTCAGGAGTAACCCCTGAGCACTGCCGGGTGTGACCCAAAAAACAAAAAAAAACAAACAAAAAAATGTAGCATAAGAAGAAAAGCTGAATTTAAAAGTATGGGTTAGAAATCAAACTATAACCCTAGAAAACAGAAGGAGATTTAGTAATTAGAAGTAATAATCAAGGTAGGGGCAGGTGCAGTTAGTCAGAAGAAAGAGAGAAAAGAACTAAAAATGCAGATGGTTATATTCGTGTACAGAAGTTTCAGATCAGAGAGGATTTTCAATTACAGCTTTTCATTAAGTAGTTTGCTAAAGATAATTAAAGCTGTGTGGCCAGATATGCTGATGTGTAAATCATCCAGATCTACAACCAGTATTTACAGGATAATGAAAAGCAAGATAATTCATTGAAGAGAAACCAAAAAATATAATATTAAAGTCAACATTTACTTACAAATATTGACTGGGGCAGGCACTTGATTCAGTTGTTTTAGAAAAATTTATTGTGAAATATGCCTACATTCTGCCTGAATACTTATATAGTGAGGATTACATAAAAAGTTTTTGTTCAATTCTAGTTGAAGAGTCTCAATAAAAAAATGAGTTAACAAAGTAATGACTCATAAAAATAATTGGTAGAGATAATGGCTATGAAGAAATATGAAGCAGAGTATTTTGTTGTGCTATGTAAGGTCATGAAAGAACTTAGGAGACAAAAATTTATATCTAACTTGAGACTTGATGAAGAAAAGAAGGAAGCAAAGTTTATTTCTGTAGAAAGAATGTTTAAATGAAAAAGACAAAATTCCTGGGGCAAAAACAGAGCAGGATATCTTCTGAGATAAAATATGAGGTAAGGGAGAAAAGTAAGAGAAAGAATGTATTGATCTTTAGAGGCAAGAAAATTACTTCAGATGAAATTTTCACTTTGTGATACAAAACTTTGCAATCTGATTGAATAAATGCAATGAGCATGTAAACAATTATAAATTAGTCTAAAAATGTTGAGTCAATGAGTAAGTTTGATGATTTTGGTTACAGTGACCCGGTAAAATAAACCATTTGAAAATTTACATAAATTATGAAACAGTGGATGTGAAAAGAGAATGAGAAAAAGGCAGAGATAAATATCAAGGGAGATAGGAAAATGTGATGGGTTGAAGTATATTAGAAGATGGACAGGTTGGAGGGGTAAGAATAGAGATCATTTGGCTTATTTTTAATCATGCTCTTTGTTAAGTAATAAACCTTTTAAAATTCTCCTCACTTAGAACAAATTTTGGACAGGTTCTTTATATTTGTATGCACTTGAGATTCCATTTAAAAGAACATTTAATTTAAAAAAAAAGGTATGAGAATGCTTCTCTACCTCTTTGAGATAAAATTAACCTACAATCCACAAATTTCTTAAGAACCTGAAAGAAATCTCTTTGAAATACAGCAATTAAAATGTCACCTATCTCTTAGTCTCTGTGATGAGTATAAAATGTAAACAAATAGATAGCTAAGCAAATAGCTTAATGAACATCGTTATGAAATTATATGAGCATAGAAAATATTGTACATTAGTTTCAGGATTGAGAAAGGCAGCCCATATGAATATGAAAGTATAAAAATAATAGTTTTAAGTTATAAAAATAGTGACTTTGAGAATAGTAAAACATAGAAGACAGAAACTGTTAGGAGGAAATTGAAACATTGATGGTAATTCAAGATAATGAACTACTATTAATTATAAAAGTTAATTAGACAAGTTGTTGCATCCAAGTATACTTAAAAGATGGTGGAAAATAAGTAGTGGCTTGTAAGTATTCTTTTTTGTTTGTTTGTTTTTATTTTGGGTCACACTTGGCAGCTCTCGGGGGTTAATCCTGGCTCTATGCTCAGAAATTGTGCCTGGCAAGCTCAGGGGGCCATATGGGATGCTGGGATTTGAACCACCATCCTTCTGCATGCAAAGGCAAACACTCTATCTCCATGCTATCTCTCCGGTCCCTAACTATTCTTATGGAACTATGAAGTGGGAATCGAACTGAGTAAAATTATTGTTAATGAGAATTGGGTGTAATATTGACTGAGGAATAGAAGCAATATTTTTGGACCAGAATGATCATATATCAAGAGTAATATATTTGTGAATATTAAATCACCAAAAAATATTTTTAAAAAAATGGAAGAATAGACATGGGAAGAAAACAGGTGGGAACTCATAGCTGTAAGTTATGAGAAGTTAATTAGAGTACTGTATATAGTCCACTTAAAGAAAATTATTGGGGGGCTGGGCGGTGGTGCTGGAGGTAAGGTGCCTGCCTTGCCTGCGCTAACCTAGGATGAACCGAGGTTCGATCCCCCGGTTCCCCATATGGTCCCCCGTGCCTGCCAGGAGCGACTTCTGAGCGAATAGCCAGGAGTAACCCCTGAGCGAGCGTCAACCGGTGTGGCCCAAAAAAACAAAAAAAAAAAAAAAAGAAAGAAAATTATTGGGCAGCAAACAGTTTGAAGAGCATTGCCATCAAAGGAACTGGAACTTTGAGAACAAGGGAAGAGAACATTTTATGTAAAAGTATTTGTGTTTATTAATATTAATCATACCATTAATATTATTATTTAATAATATTATTGTTACTATATTATTAATAATAAAAGAGTACTCTCCCTAAATGTCAGATAGTGATTTATGATAGATCAACAACAGATAAAATCTTGAAAGATATTTCATCTCAGACAATAGAAAGCTTTCAGCAGGAAGTTGTTT
>PVKC010047368.1:0-11071 GCA_004027635.1 Crocidura indochinensis | reverse complement strand
GAAAAAAAAAGAAAACAAAAATAAGACAAAAAGAAAACAAAACAGAGGCCAGACAGATAGCACAGTGGTAGGACCTTTGCCTTTCATGCGACTGATCTGGGACAGACCTAGGTTCAATTCCCAGCATCCCACTTGGTTCCCGAGCCTGCCAGGAGCGAATTCTGAGTTCAGAGCCAGGAGTAATTCTTCAGTGCCTCTGTGTCTAGCCCTAAAACAAAACAAAGCAAAGCAAAACAACAACAACAACAACAAAAGAAACACAAACCTATTTGAAAGCCTAAAATATGCTTGATTGCTGAAAAAAGAACAAACTCGTATGGGCTGTCCAAATACTGGGACCATCAGAGTGAGGTCATGGGCTGACCCTTTATTATATGCAATATTCCTCCTGCATCCTGGCTCCCAGCACATGAGTCACTGTTTAACTCGAAAGATTCAGTAGAGTCAGACCACACAGACAGTTTAAACAGGTCCACGAAGAACAGGAGCTGCAAAATTCAAGTATAAAGTCATGACGATGACCTATTCTCCTCTTTCCTGGATGTACATTTGTTCTCTGCCTGTCTGAAGTGGTTAACTTGTTTTACCGAAGGAGATATTTTGACCTTGGAATTTCTGTTATTTAGATAATTTCCCACATCAAAAATGTAGTGATACCAAAGCAAATCTTTTTAGTCTTGAAATACATGAGAGAATTTTATTCTAGGCATTGACACACAGCACGCACAGTGGCAATGTCTTCAATCTGTTTTAGACAACATAGAGTTGAAGGTGCTGTTTTGAAGTATTTAGGCTCAGTTTTGTTTCTAATCCAATAGAATTCTGTGTCACTCTAGAATTGTTCTGATTGGACTTGGCAGCTGGGATAATTTCATAGCATATCAGAATATGCGTCCTATTTCCTGGAGGGGGAAAATAACATTTTAAAGAAGTTTAAAGGATTTATAATAAAGTGTATTGAAGCAATACCATTGCTTTTAGTAATTATCTCATGTTCAGCACCATTCTTCCTATAAATTCTCTAATATGTCCCCCTGGAATTCTAAAGTTATATTTTTGCTCATGATAAAAAATTACCTTAATGCACAATTACCCTTTTTTACATCTATAGTTGTCAGTGAGATAATATTCATATCTTCTACCAGTAAGTTTCTATCTGCAACTTAGACATTTTAGATAGCTATTAGAATAAATGTTATGGGAAAAAGACATTAATTAATTTATTTCATTTTGGGCCACACTCAGCAGTTATTGCTGCCTACGCTCACAGTCAATTATGGGGAGCCAGAGATTGAACCTGGGTCAGAAACATGAAAGACAAGTTACCTACCAATTGTACTATCTTTCTGAACCCCTTATTTTTTGTATATATAATAATTGGTGTAAATATTTCTGACAAACTTTCCTAGTTTTCACAATAACTACTCAATAAAAGGGTTATACTTTCTTTTTTCATGCTAGTGATAATTCAGTACATAAATTGGTTCTGGAATATATGTTTAATAAATTGCTGTCAAAATAATATAAAAAGATAATTACTGAAATCATAAAATATTATCATTCAAGGCATAAATACCCTGCACTTGTTTTTTGGTTAGTATACTATGTGAAATTTATAAAACAGTGCATAAGAATAACACTCTTTTTTTTTTTTATTTTGGGCCACACCCGGTGAAACTCTGAATAATATGCTAAAGGTTGTAATAGAAACAAAAAGCATGAAAGAATAGCTGTTCAATGTAAACATACAAGGAAAGCATGAGACACATTAATATGATAGCAAAGCTACTATAATAAAAATCAGGAATGTTTTAAAAGTAGTTGGTATTGAATTGAATATTACTAATATTGATAAATAAAACTCTTTGGGCATTTATAAAGTTAAAATAAAATATAATACATTTGTGTATATATAGTATGGGTGTTGGGCCACCACTGTGCTTAGGATTGTTTCCTGGATGTTTGCTTGTATATTATTCATATCAGAAGGAATACTTTTTAAAAAATCAAAAACTAACCAAGGACTGTGGAATAACTAGAGAAGGTATGTATAAAATGCACACAGTTTAAATAACAGAATAAAAAGAAATGATATAGGTAAAATATATAAACTATAATGAACTGAAAACATTTTATAGTTTAAAGCCAACCATAAGAATTCAGAATTTCAGAGAATATGAAATATAATGCATGACATAATGATCTGAGAGAGAAATAGAGCCAATAAAATAATACAAAATAAAAATTGTTGATATTTTAAAGCTAAATGTAATAGCTCATCAAATAAGTTAAAGAGAAAAAGGTATTTGACTTATAGAACAACAGTAATAAGAGCTACATTCAACTTTTAAAAACATGCAAGAAAGACTAATGACATATTTCAAGAACTGAGAACAAACATAAACCTTAGATTCCCTACCCTGCAAAATTATCATTCTAAGGTGAAGAATAATAAAAACATAATGAGTAAAAAATGAAGAAATTTCAAGTCTTGCAAGAATGTTAAAACAAAATGTTCTCTAAAGACAATAAAATTTAACTTAAAAATTAACATCTACATGGGGCCAAAGATATAGTACAGGTAGAGTGCTTGTTTTGCCTGTGGCTAATTTGAGCATGATTTTCTGTATCTTGCAGGAGTGAAATCTGAATTTAGAGTCAGGAAAAACCCTGAAGTATTGCCTGGGATGGCCTAAAGAAACAAACAAAAATCAGCATCTACATAAATATAAAACATGGATTACAATAGTAAAAGCAAAATAAAACGAAGTTTTATTCCTTAGAACTAGGTAGTTCTAAATATGATATTTTGGTCAAATAAACAAGAAGTATTAGTGTATTCTGAATATTTATATATTTTATTAAATTGATGACAGTAAAGATACAGTGGATAAAAATTGAATTAGAGAATTTTAAAGTGTACAAAGCAGGGCCTAGCACAGTGCGTAGGGTGCTTGACTTGCATGTTGCTGACCCAGGTTTAACCCCTGTCATCTCATATAGTCCATCGATCCTGCCTGGAGTGATTTCTGATCACAGAGCCAGGAGTATGCCCTGAATGCTGCCAAGTGTGGCCTAGACAGAGAGAGAGACACACAACATACACACACACATACACATAAAAGTATACAAAACACCTTAAAATAGCATATGTAATTATTTGGTAATGCAATTTGATTGATGACACATATTTATGTACAAAATAAAAGGGCATATAAAATGATAAATGAAACAAAATATAACTGATATCCGAAGAGGAAAAAATTAATTTCAATATTCTATTAAACTGTCACAAACAAGAAAAGAATCAAAGACAAATGTAAACAAAATGCAAATACTAGATATATGAGACATATGAGAAAGACTTACTAATCATCTTAACCTTCTGATGTCATTAAAAAGATAAATTGTCAGGGCCAGAGCTGTGGCACAAGGGTAAAGGTGTCTGCTTTTCCCGTGGTAGTTTAGGACAGATCGTGGTTCGATTCCCTGGCATTTTAAATGGTTTCCCAACCCAGGAGTGATTTCTGAGTGCGTAGCCAGGAGTAACCCCTGAGTGTCATCGGGTATGACCCCAAAACAAAACAAAGGATAAATTGTCATAGTAAACCAAAAATAGGACTCAGTATCAGAAATTTGTAACAAGTATGAGTAGCATGTTGAAAGATTTAATAGGCAAAGTGGCAAGCATGAAAGAATAACTGATTAGTATAAATAGAAAATCAACACCCATACATTAATGATTTTATCTGTTTGATTTATTTTCTTTAAAAATGAATATATGAAAGAACTATGGCACATCTCAGCAATGCAATATCACTCATTGAAATATATAATTCTATTATTTTCACTAAATATTTTGCTTTCAAACTATGGAATGGAATGAGAATGAAAAATGAATATGCTAAATGAAAGAATTATACTTGAAAGTAAAATATATAGATTTATACTAATTATATAACATTCTTGAAAAGGCAAATCTATGCATACTTTTGTTAAAGCTTCCTTTTTATAGGTTGAAATGGAAGTGAAAAAGGGATAGACAGAGCATAGAGTATATTTAGAAAAAGAAACACCACCACCCCCATTGAAGCCTGAGAAATAGTACTTTATGAGAGACACTTGCTTGCATGTGAAACATCTGGGTTCAATTCACAGTATCCTAATCTCATTGCCAGGAAAGATCCTTGAGCTCAGAGTTATAAGTCCAGAACTTATAGGTATAAGCTCAAAAGTAAACAAAGACAATATGAATTGTGTTTTTATTATGGAAACATAACATGAAATATTTAGTTTAGCCCATTGAATGAATAAGGTCAAGAAAGCAGTATTTTGGCATAAAGTAAACTTTGATGGTTATGAAGTAGTGATACATGTTCATCAATTTTAACATAGGTACTGCTCTGATGAGAGGTGAAATTAATTGAGAAACTATGATGACTATATGTGCAGTGGTGTGTATATTAAAATCACGGTACCTGTCTGCCAAGTTTTCTGTGAATCTAAACTGTTTGTAATGTAATATTTAACACAATTCCATTATAGAAGTTAAAATAAAAGTTGCTGTGAGAAAACTTTTATTTCATAAAAAAATACCATGCCTTATATACAAATGGATCGCTATAGCAGGATACAAAAATAACAAAAACAAAAAAAAGCAAAAAACAAAAGCTGACAAGACTCATATGAAAGTCAAGGCCATATTACAGAAGAAATAAGAAGATAAATAGTGATAATAAAAAATTTAAAATTCCTGAACAATCAAGAGAAACAAAAAATAAATCTCCAGTAATATAAGATGTATTATTGAGTATGATAAAGTTTCTCTTAAGTACTAATGGTTAGGAACTTTATTTGATAAATGGTTCTTCTTTTAAGGAAAATTATAAAGTGTCCATGTACACAAAAACATTCATAATATTTATCATAGATATTATTCCAAAACAAATTTTAATAATTTTATTGTGACCAAAGTGAATTGCAAATCCAACTCTTTCACATTAATATTTAAGGCACATAGTGACAGTGAATGAGGGGTGTTCCCACCACCAGTGCTGTCTTCCCTTCACCCCTGTTCCCAGCATGCATCCCATATCTTCACCATTTATCCCCCATAATGCTAGTATAACTGGTCCCCATTTACACACATTGTTGTTGATTGGGTGTCGATTCTGTTCTAGTTGAGTTTGGGTTTGATATTCATGTCTGATGATTTTTTTATTTCCACTAAATGTTCATACGACTTTCTGGTCCTGGTTTCATCCATTCCCCCCATCAAATTATGAGGCTGAGCAAGATGATTCCATCAGTGCAGTTTTGTTGGAGACATAAGAAAAGGGAAAAGAGAAAAAAAAAAGCAATTGGTAGGAGTTAGTATAGGTGTTATAAATATCGATTTAGAAGAAGAAAGGGAAAAAGAAGAAAAAGGCAAGACAAAACAAGTAAAAAGCAGTAGCGATAAAAATACGAAAAAGAACAAACAAAAAAGCAAAACTAGTAACTACAAAAAAAACAAAAACAAAACAAACAGAAACAAAAGCAATAAACAAAACAAAACAAGACAAAAAACAAACCAGCAACTACTTAAAAGTTTGTGTTTCTTCGTGCAAAGACACAGTAAGTATTGGAAAAATTAGACAGGGAATTTTCTTGGCCTAACACAGGGTTTCTCCACCCTTGAAGCATACTACCATGGGAACACCTACAGGCTTCATACACCCTTATAGTCACATCCAAAGGTCTTTTTATGGTACCAAGAAAATTTCTGCTCAGTTGTGGATGATAACATCAGGCCTCTGTAGCTAGAGATTTTGGTATTTGTGTAGATAATCATAGGACAAAGGCTAGGTGAGGGTTCTTTATGGTTCTAGAAGTTCTGTTCCATCCCTGTAGTTACATCTTCTGTAGTTAGTATTCTTGATTTTTGCTCAAATGCTTGAACCAAGCCTGGGATAATCTTTCAGTATGGTTCCAGAAGTTCTGCTCAGTCACAGTTCTCAGAGTCTAACCTCTGGAATTAGAGATCTTGCTTTTTGTATCAATCCTAGACCAAGGCCTAAGCTAGGATCTTTCTTATTGGTCCGTTGTTAGGTTCTGTCCAGTCCATGTTTGTCAAAGTCAGTCTTCTGTAGTTAGCAGTTTTGGTTTTTGCATAGAGCAGTAGATGACATGTCTTCTTATTTCATCATACCATCAGTTGATGAGAGAGGGCAACCCTCTTATAGAACAAGTTGCTGCCGTTTCCTCATGACAGGATGTTATATCAAAATTGGTGCAAGTTGTTGCCAGAGCAGTATTAGGAATTTCCCAGGGAGGAATTTGATTCCTGGCGCTCTTGCTAGGGCCTCTGTTAGTTCCACATCTCGGATCTGGAGTTCTGGGTTGGATGGTCATTCTCCAATCACATGGAGTCTAAGTTGGGTTCACATGACACATGCTCAGGGTTCGAGGCGCCACTGTATTATAAAATGTATGGGTTCTTAATACTAGCAGATAAGAGGTTGTTTCTATACATAAATTTCCCTTTTTTAGTATGCATTTGCAAAAAATGGTGCCAATTTATATTGCTGGAGCATTTGGGGGTAAGGATGTCAAGTTACAAAATCTCTGTGCCCTGGTTTTGACCTGAGCTTTTATCCCAGGCAGAAGTTTTTCTTGTAGGTTTTCATATCAAGCAAAACCAAGACAGGTGAACTTAAAGAGGAGAAATATATACATATATATGAATAAATGAAAATAGCTAAAATAAATTTAAAAAATAAAGAATATAAGGTATTTAAGATCCTCTTACATTTGGGAATGAACAAACTAAGTGGTATTATGAGAGAGGTATTAAACATATAAATAATATATAGACTCCCATTAAGTCTTTTGAGATATTCTTTTTGGGGGTGAAATCCAGGGCACGTTTTCATCACACACCATGGCCTTGTTGAGTTTGAGAAATGATTTGTGACCATAAGGAATAAGGTAATATCCATGGTCTGGGGCTCCTTGTGGGGCTGAATTGGTAGTACATAACAGTCCAAATTTGGGAGGGTGATAGGGAGGGCCACAAAGCATGAGTCATCAGGAGTGTTGGTTGTAGTTTCCTGCTGGTACATCAGATGTGGGACTGAGAGGGTGTCCTTTCTCTTTGGGAACTGGGTGGTGACTTATTAGGCCAGGAGGTCCATCTCGGTACTCAATGAATTAAGAACTGAAGGTAAAGAGGGTTAGATAAGGAGAAATATTGGATCAGGGTTGAGGGATGAAAGGATATTAGGATTTCTGGAAATGGGAGGAGGATAAAATATAACAGGGACTATATACTCTTTCGGCATAGATTGCTTACATTTTAGGTTTGGTAATAAAAGGGAATCCACTGTCTACAAACTCATGCCCAAATAAAGACAGATGCTATTGATCTATTCTTGGATTGTTGTTAAAGACCTGACCCTCATAGGTCTTCCTTGGAAAAGTGTCCATTCATTTCTTCTCCCCATTTCTCTATGGCTTTAATAGGTTTTGTGGAGCTCCCCTTTCTGAGTGCTTAGTATGTTCTTGATATCAAACCTTTATCTGATGTGTCGAGTGTGAAAATGTTTCCCATTCTGTTAATTGATGTCTAGTTTTAGCCAGTGCTTCTTTTGCCATGCAGAAACATTTTAGTTTGATGTAGTACCATTTATTTAGATTTGATGCTAACACTCTTGCCATTGGCATTCGATCATCAAAGACTTTTTTGAGGTATAAGTCTTGAAACATTCTCCCTATTTTTTCCTCAATGAAATTTATAGATTCGAATTTGATTTCAAGGTCTTTAATCCATTGTGAATTGACGTTAGTGTAGGGTGTGAGGTATTGATCAATCTTTAGTTTCTTACAAGTGGTTATCCAGTTGTCCCAACACCATTTGTTGAAGATACCATCTTTTTTCCATTTCATGAATCCTTTGTCAAATATTAGTTGACCATATATTTGGGGTTATATCTCTGGATATACTATTCTAACCCCCTGGTCTGATTCTCTGTCCTTGTTTAGTACCATGCTGTTTTGATGACTATGGCTTTATAATAAAGCTTCAGGTTGGGTAAAGAAATGCCACCAAGTTTCTTGTTCTTTTTTTTAGAATAGATTTAGCCAGTAGGTCTTTTGTGGTGCCAGAGGAACTTTATAATTGATTGTTCTACTTCATTAAAAATGATGTCTGAATTGGATATGGATTACACTGAATCTATATCTTAATTTAGGTATGATAGTCATTTTGATTACATTGATTCTTCCTATCCATGTGCAGTGTATTTTCTTCCATTTCCTTAGGTCCTTTTCAATTTCTTTCTGAAGCATTTTAAGTTTTCATGGTATAGGTCTTTGACTTCTCTTGTCAGGTTCATTCCTATGTGCTTGATATTTTTACAAACTATTTTAAATGGGATAGACTCCTTAATATATATATATATATATATATATATATATATATACATATATATATTTGTACTCTGCTGTATTGACTATTCTGCTGTATTGGCCTATTCTGAATTGGTAGTACATAACAGTCCAAATTTGGGAGGGTGTTAGGGAGGGCCACAAAGCATGAGTCATCAGGAGTGTTGGTTGTAGTTTATATATATATATATAAATTATATATATTAATTATATATGTAATTATATCATCTTAAAAAAGATAGTTTGACTTCCTCTTTCCCTATTTGAATTTCATGAATTCCCTTCTCTTGTCTGATTGCTATTGCTAGGACTTTTAAAACTATGTTCAAAAAGAGAGGAGAAAGTGGGCAGCCTTGCCTAGTTCCTGACCTTAGTGGAAATGATTTTCATTTTCACCATTAAGGATAATTTTGACTGTGGGTTTTTTATAGATAGCTGTAAATACCTTGAGGAAAGTTCATACCAGTCCAATTTTGCTGAGTGTTTTCAGCATGAATGGGTGTTGGATTTTATCAAATGCCTTCTTTGCATTGACTGATATAATCATGTGGTTTTTGTCTTTCTTCTTGTTGATGTGATGTATGATGATGATTGATTTGCGTTTGTTGAACCATCCATGAATCCCTGGGATTAAACTCATTTGGCCATAGTGTATTATTTTTTGAGGTACTGTTGAACTCAGTTTGTTAAGATATTGTTGAGGAGCTTTTCATCTATGTTCATTATGAGATTGGTCTGTAGTTTTTTTTTTCTTGGCAGTGTCTTTGCCATCTTTGAGAATGAATGTGATATTTGCCTCATAAAAGCAGTTAGGAAAAATTCCTGTCTTTTCAATATTTTGGAAGAGCCTGAGGATCAGTGGTTATAATTCTCAGAATGTTTGATATAATTCATCTGTAAAACCATCTGGTCCTGGACTTTTGTTCTTGGGAATTTTCTGAATTATGGATTCAATTTCCTCAGATGTGTTTGGAATATTTAGGCTTTCTACATCGTCCTTATAAAGTCTTAGAAGATGATATTTTTTCAGAAATATGGTTCTTTAGGGTTCTCTAGCCTCATTGAGTACAGTTGTTCATAGTATGCCCTACTGATGTCTTGGATTTCTTAGAGTTTTTTTGTAATCTCCCCCTTTCATTTGATATTCTATTTATTTGGACGTTTTCTGTTTTTATTGGCTAGACTTGCCAGTGGTTTGTCCCTCTTGTTTATTCTTTCAAAAAACCAAATCCTGCTCTCATTGATTATTTTTGTTTCTATGCTGTTTATTTCTGCCCTGGTTTTTATTGTTTCTTTTTTTCTGGCTGTATTCAGATTTCTTTGTTGCTGTTTTCCAGCTCCTTAAGATGTCCTTGTAAAGTATTGATTTTGTTATTTTCCTCATTCCTAACATAGGCCTGTATTGCTATGAGTTTCCCCCTAATTAACTTTTTTTGTTCAGTCCCACAGATTTTGACTATTTGTTTCTTCATTATATTTTATCTCAAGGAATCTTTTTAATTAATATCTTTATTTAAAAACCTTGAATACTAACATGAATTGATTGGGTTGCAGTCCTTTAAAAATACCCCCCTTCAGGAGTGCAACATACCCATTACCAATGTCCCAACTTTCCCTCCTCCCCAACCCACCACTGCCTGTACTCTAGACAGGCTTTCTACTTCCCTCGTTCATTCACATTGTTATGATAGCTTTCAATGTAGTTATTTTTCTAACTGCACCCATCCCTCTTTCTGGTGAGCTTCATGTAGTAAGTTGAAATTTTCAGCCCCCCTTTCCTTTCACTCTGAAAATTATTGCAAGAATGTCTTTCATTTTTCTTCCTTGATTTCCTCTTTGATCCAACTTTTGTTGAGTAGCATGTTGTTTAATCTCCAGGAGTTGGATTTTCTCCACATTTTTACAATCAATCTTGATCTCTGTTGCATAATGATCTGATGGGGTGCTTATGATAATCCTTATGTTTGTGACTATTTGCAAGTTAGATTTATATCTTAAGGAATGGTCTATTCTAGAGAATGTTCCATGTACACCTGAGAAGAATGTGTATTCTATGTTCTTGAGGTGGAGAGCCCTGTATAAATCCATTAGTATTATTTCCTCTAATTTCTCATTTAGAGTGCTTATGTCATTGCTAGTTTTATGCATGGAGGTTCTGTCTAGTGGTTAGAGTGGAGTAAACTATCACATTTCATTCCATATGTTTCTCTAGATATGTGAGCAAATGTCTTATGTATTTTGCTGGCTCTACAGTCGGTGCATATATATGTACATATATATATGTTTATATATGTATATATTAATCAGAGTTAGTACGTCTTGGTCTACTGTTCCCCTGATTAGTAAGTAGTAGCCCTCTTGTTCTCTGAGCACTTTATTGAGTGAGGTTGAATTGCAATTTGGTCTGATATAAAAATGGCTATCCAGGCTTTTGTTTGTTTGTTTGTTTTCCCTTGGCTTGAATAATTGATTTCCATCCTTTTATTCTAAGCCTGTGTCTATCCCTTTCTTTTAGGTGTGTTTCTTGCAGGCAGCAGATATCTGTTTTTTGTTTTCTGACCCAACCCACTACTCTGTGTCTTGTAATAGGGGAGTTCAGACTGCTGACATTTAAGGAGATGTAACAGAGAGGGTTTTTGTATTA
>PVKC010047367.1:0-11067 GCA_004027635.1 Crocidura indochinensis | reverse complement strand
TTTTTTTTTGGGGGGGGGTCACACCCGGCAGTGCTCAGGGGTTACTCCTGGCTCCATGCCCAGAAATTGCTCCTGGCAGGCACGGGGGACCATATGGGGCACCGGGATTCGAACCGATGACCTTTTGCCTTACCTCCATGCTATCTCCCGGGCCCCAACTTGAGATATATTTTTTAAGGGGGCCACATTCCTGTCAGTGCTCATGTTTGGAGGCCCCGAGGGAGTGTTGGGATGGGTTCTGTCTATGAATTCCCAAACTGCCCCCTGTTCTCCCTTTTCCACCAGCTCCCTGCATTTTCAGGTATGGACACAGACAGGTATACTGGCTTATCAGCTGAGTGGTTCTCCACACCCCACAGGGTTTTCTGACCCCTACCTGACTCTTGTACCCCTTGCAGAGAGCTGGGCTCTGCTGTGAGGCTGGAGAAGCAGGCAGGTCCTTGTGTGCTCAGCCAGGGGCCAGCTGGGTATCATATCTGCCCGTCTATCTGTCCACCAGCCTGTGTGCAGGAAGTGGGGGCACCTATGAAGAAAGATTTAGGAGCTTTAGGATATGCCGGATGTGAACCTGTCATATACTGACATATATATCTGGGCCTCCATGAATGAATGGGTCACTAAGAGACAACATGGCTTCTGGGATGTGGGAGTGTGGGGTTGGCGAGTATATCCAGCACCCCCTTCTTTAAAGCCACAGTGAGAGCTGCCCTGACTATTCTCTGCACTGACTTCAGAATTGCAGACTGGGACAGGTGCTGTGCCTTTTAGGGGAGAGCATCTGCCTTGACTAAAAGGACATTTATTTTCCTGTCTGGGGCTCTGGATAACACCCAGAGCCACTGTTCTGTTCTTGGAACAGAGTGGGCCTTTCCCAAGAGACTGTGACCCTCAGGAGTGCCACCTGGGTTGGGGCATTGACTCAGACCCCACGTCTCCCTTGTGTGTGTGAAATCCACTGGAGGAAACTGGCTTGCTTGGGACTTTCAAACTTGAAAAATACTGATCTTGAAACACACTGCAAGAGATTCAAAGTCTTTCGCTGAATTTGAGGAAATAACTTTTTTCCTGAAGGCATTTTGTTCTTCCATTTATTTATTTATTTATTTATTTAGCCACATCCAATGGTGCTCAGGGGTTACTCTTGGCTCTGCTCTCAGAAATTGTTCCTGGCAGGCTCGGGGGATCATATGGGATGCTGGGGATTACACCGAGGTCCTTTCCAGGTTGGCCGTGTACAAGGCAAATGCCCTACCATTGTGCTATTGCTCTGGCCCCTCCTTTTTTTGGGTGGGGGGGTGTTATTCCTGGCTTTATACTCAGAAGTCGCTTCTGGCAGGCTCGGGGGACCACATGCAATGCCGGGATTCAAACCACCAACCAACGCATATCAGTCTGCCTCCCTCTGATCTCTCTCTCCTGGGGTTCTGTTGCCCTGTCTAGCTGAGCAGTATTTGTATTGTGATCAGTTTCTTTGCTCCTCTCTTCACGGGGCCCTTAATTTCTGTCCCTGGCCAACATGAAGTGTCGCAGTAAGCTTACATAGGTGTGCATATATCTTTGCAAATTCATTACTTTTATTCATGGGGTAGATAGATGCCAAGGAGTGGGATCGCTGGGTCCTGTGATGGTTCTGTGTTTAGTTTTGTTCGTTTTGGTTTTTTTTTTTTGAGGGGGGGGCACACCTGGCTGTATTTGTAGCTTCCAGTCTGTGTTCAGGGATCACTCCTGGTAGGGATTGGGGGCCATAAAGGGCACTGGAGATGATGAAACCTTGTTGTCCACGTGCAAGGCAAGCACTCTTCTGCTGTACTGTCTCCTGGCCCCTATATATATATATATTATAAGACTAGTCAAGTGAAGCAATGGGGGTGGAGAAGGAACAAAGAAATCTGTAACTGGCTGTGATCATCCCGGTCCCTATTTTTAATTTCTTGAGTGAGCTATCTCTACTCTTTTTTTAATTTTATTTATTTTTTCTTTTTGTCTTTTTATAATTGTTTTAAACACCGTGGTTACAAGGTTGTTCATAATAGTTATTTTCACAGATAAAGTTGTTCATAATTGAGCTACAGTCATAAAATTTACAACAACCTTCACCAGTGCACATTTTCTGCTATCAGTGTCCCCAGTCTCTTACCCTCCCTGATGCCTTTCCTCCACCCACCCTTGTCTGTCTGCTTCTGAGGCAGGCATTTTACTTTTCTCTCTATTTTTTTGACACTGGTTTGTACTACTGTTAATAAGGGGTGCTATGCATGTTATTTTATCCTCTTTCAGCATCCAGTTCTTGTCCAGAGTGATCAGTTCCAATTTCACTTTTATAGTAGACCCTTTTCTATTCTTAACTCTAACTGCACTCCTTGCTCTTTGTGGCAGGTTTCCTGCTTCCTACTAAGGACTCATCTTAGTCCTCATTTCTATTGTCTCTGGATATCATCCCCACAATTCTTTTATTTTCCTATATCCACAGATAGATTTTTCTGTGTTTATCCCCTCTCCCTCTGATTCATTTAACTCAACATAATAATCTCCTTGTCCATCCATGTATAAAAAGATTTCATGACTTCATTTTTCCTAATAGCTGCATAGTATTCCAGTGTTTGTAGATGTACCATAGTTTCTTTAGCCACTCATCTTGTTTTCGGGCATCTGGGTTGTTTCCAGATTCTTGCTATTGTAAATAGAGCCACAGTGAACACAGGCGTGCTGAGAGCATTTTGGGGGGGCGGGGATCACACCCGGCAGTGCTCAGGGGTTACTCCTGGCTCCATGCTCAGAAATTGTTCCTGGCAGGCACAGGGGGCCATATGGGGCACCGGGATTCTAACTGATGACCTTTTGCATGAAAGGCAAACGCCTTACCTCCATGCTATCTCCCGGGCTCGAGAGCATTTTTTATTGTGTTTCTATGTTCCTAAGGTATATCCTTAGGAGTGGTATTGCTGGATTATAAGGAAGTTCAATTTCCAGTTTTTTGAAGAATTCCATATTGTTTTCCAGAAAGACAGGACTAGACAGTAATGAGTAAGAGTCCCTTTCTCCCCCCACCCATGCCAGCACTGGTTGTTCTTTGTGATGTGTGCCTGTCTCTGTGGTGTGAGATGGTATCTCATTGTTTTGATTTGCATCTTCCTGATAATTAGTGGTATGGAACATGTTTTTTCATGTGCCTTTTGGCCATTTGTGTTTCTTTGAGGAAATGTCTGTTCATTTCTTCTTTCTGTCTTTTGATGGAGTCTACTCTATTTCTTATAGAGGCTAATAAAACAAGTATATGAGACATATACATATGTGCACACACACATAACTTGGCTTTTTGATACAGGCCACCTGTCTGGTGTGAGGTGATGTGTCATTGTCCCTTGGGTTTATGTTTCCCTGACAAGCGAACATGTTTCTCCTGCACCTGTGGGTTTTCCTGAAGAAGGTGTTTCTTTTTTTTTTTGTTTTGTTTTTGGTTTTTGGGTCACACCCGGCAGTGCTCAGGGGTTACTCTGGCTTCATGCTCAGAAATTGCTCCTGGCAGGCACGGGGGACCATATGGGGCACCGGGATTTGAACCGATGACCTTTTGCATGAAAGGCAAACACCTTACCTCCATGCTATCTCACGGGCCCCGAAGAAGGTGTTTCTTCAGCTCCTCTCCCCACTTTTTTCCTTGATTGGTTTGTACTTTTAGTCAAGCTTTTTCGAGTGTCTTTGTTTCTCGGGGTGTCACTTCTAGGGGTTTGGTATGCGGTTGTCCCTCTCTTTCAGTAGAATATCTTCATTTTAGTTTGTCTTCTTTCTCGAGAAACTGCCAAGATTTCAGTCTATTCAGTCCTTTGCAAATCTTTTGTTGTTGTTTGGTTTTGGTTTTGGTTTGGTGTTTGGGCCACACCCGGTGGTGCTCAGGGATTACTTCTGGCAGGCTTGGGGGACCATCTGGGGTGCCGGGATTCGAATCACCATTTGTCCTGGGTCTGCTGCGTGCAAGGCAAACGCCCTGCCGCTGTGCTATCTCTCTGGTCCTTCCATTGTAAATCTTTTGAAGTGTCTCTTATATTCTTCCCTGATGCCTCAATTCCCTGAGTTTGCCAAAACTTCACGTTTTCCAATGTGGAATGGGGCAGTATTGGGCCATGTGATTTTGGGTATGTGGCCAGGTCCCTTTGCTGTTGGTCACCTTGAAAGACAGGATGTTTTCCAGACTTGGAGCTGTTCCTTTAGTAAGCTCTTGGCATGATATTCCTGGTACATACTGGTACATAAGCTCTCTCCTTACTATATTAATCTACCAGGCGAGCACTTCACACTAGCTCATGTTTTTGATGTGTTTTTTTTTTTGTTTGTTTGTTTGGTTGGTTTTTTTTTTTGGTTTTTGGGTCACACCCGGCAGTGTTCAGAGGTTACTCCTGGCTCCATGCTCAGAAATTGCTCCTGGCAGGCTCGGGGGACCATATGGGGCACCGGGATTCGAACCGATGACCTTTTGCATGAAAGGCAAATGCCTTACCTCCATGCTATCTCCCAGGCCCCTGTTTTTGATGTTTTAAAAGCAGTTGGTATTAGGAGTGTTGGGGCATTCCAGCTTTGAAATTTACATGGTAACTATAATGGGAAGGATAGTCAATGTACTGCATTATATGATAGTACAGTGGAGAGGACACTTGCCTTGCACATGGCTGACCCATGTTCGGTCCCCAGTATCGTGTATGGCCCCTTGAGTATTGCCAGGAGTGATTCCTGAGTGCAGATATAGGAGTAATCCCTGAATATCAGTGGTGTAATCCTCCCAAATCAGCTATGAACTTAATATTTAAGACTTTGAGTGCTGGGCCTAATCTGTGGCACAAGTGATAGGGCAATTGCCTTGCATGCACTAACCTAGGATGGACCACAATTCACTCACTCCCCCGGCATCCCATATTGCCCCTCAAGCCAGGAGCGATTTTTGAGCACATAGCCAGGAATTACCCCTGATCGCCACTGAGTGTGGCCCAAAAAGCAAAGGGGTGGGGGTGGGGGGAGGCTTTGAGTGCTGGTGTGTGGATTTTTAAGATTCTAATGAACCCTCTTAATTCTGCAAGTACCAAATCCAAGAGAACACATTATCTCCTAATTCTTAAGATGCTTCTAGCAGAAAATTGTGAATTCTTAATAATGTTACTATTTCCCGTAATTATGGAATGCCCATGTGTATGTCTGGGAGAATAAACCCAGATGGCATGTACCAGAGCTGCTGTTGCAGGCACCAGCCCCCTTCGTTGAAGGGTCATGTCATTTGTTGTTGTTCACAGAACACTGGCCTGCCTTGTCGCTTCTGTGACTGAAGTTCCAAGGGGCTTTGCTTCGAGATGAAAGTTGGAAAGATGGGGCCCGGGAAATAGCATGGAGGTAAGGCATTTGCCTTTCATGCAAAAGGTCATCGGTTCGAATCCCGGTGCCCCATATGGTCCCCTGTGCCTGCCAGGAGCAATTTCTGAGCATGAAGCCAGGAGTAACCCCTGAACACTGCTGGGTGTGACCCAAAAACCAAAAAAAAAAAAAAAAAGAGAAAAGAGAAAAGAGGAAAGAGAAAAGCACTTGCTGGGTGCTGGCCAGGTCCCCCGTGAAGCATTGCTAGGAACACTCCCCTCAGAGAGCCAGGATCTGTGACAGTACAACTACTGATCTGTTGATCTTAATGATCATCTGGCCTACAGATTTCCCAAGAAGGAGAGGAGGGAGAAAGTTGAAAGAGATTTGCTCTGCCATTCCCAGCATGACTGGATCCTGGCCTCATCTCTTTAGTTGTTGTTTTTATCTTTGGACCACCCCAAACCATGCTCAGGGATCACTCCTGGTGAGGCTCCAGGGACCTATGTGGTGCTGGGAATTAAACCCAAATTGACTGTGCCAGGTAAGAGCCCTCCTTGCTGTATTTTCTCTACAGCCCTAGATACCTAATTTTGGGTTTTGGTTGGTTTGGTTTGGTTTTTGGGCCACACCAGTTGACGCACAGGGGTTACTCCTGGCTATGCGCTCAGAAACTCCTTCTGGCTTGAGGGGATCATATGGGATGCTGGGGGATCTAACCTCGGTCCGTCCAAGGCTAGCGCTTGCAAGGCAGACACCTTACTTCTAGCGCCACCGCTCCAGCCCCTAGATACCTAAATTTTGACTGAAGGATACAAACTTTTGGACTCCTGTTTCTAGATTGTGGACTCTATCTCTGTTTCATGAGGGAATTTAAAAAATTAAAAATGAAAATGCTGGAGAGATAGCATGGAGGTAGGGCAATGGCCTTGCATGCAGAAGGATGGTGGTTTGAATCCCAGCATCCCATATGGTCCCCTGAGCCTGCCGTGAGCGATTTCTGAGTGTAGCCAGGAGTAACCCCTGATCGCCGCTGGGTCTGACCCAAAAACTAAAACCAAAACAAAAAATAAAATCAAAAATGAACCTCTAGTTAGGGAAATTTTTTTTTCTCGTTTTGGAGGGATCACACCTGGCTATGCACAGGATTCATTCCTGACTCTGCACTCAAGGATCACTCCCGACAGGGTTCAGGAAACCAAATATATGTGGTTGCTATTGGGGAACCCGGGTTGGCTGTTTGCAAGACAAATAGAAGTTTTTTTTTCTTTAGAGCAGTTGTCGGGCTGGGACAAAGTGAGGAGGATGGTACAGAAATGTCCCATGTTCTGCCCTCCTCACAGATAAGGCCTCCTTGTAATTAGTGACCACACAGTGACACATGCTAATTGCCCAGTCCCAGATCATTTCCGAGGTGGTGGCTTGGGAGGTGGGTGTGGTGACCTTGCTGGAGTCACGCCAGCTGTCACTGCAGTGTCTCACTGGGAGGTGGCCCTGTTCTCCCTGCCCTCTGTCCCCTGCCTGTGTATCCGGATCTTGTTGCTGGAGCCTAACCCTGCGGCCTTCTTGGTCCTACAAGCACTGATGGTCCTTCTGGGACCTGGTGGTCTGTCCTGTCGTTAGTGTCTGAGCGAAGTTCCCAAGTGCTGACACCACGCTGTCCTGAAATCCGATGTAGTGGATCATGGTTGTTTCCATGTTAAGACCATCAAGAGGGACCGGAGAGATAGCATGGAGGTAAGGCATTTGCCTTTCATGCAGAATGATGGTGGTTCGAATCCCGGCATCCCATATGGTCCCCCAAGCCTGCCAGGAGCGATTTCTGAGCATAGAGCCAGGAGTAACCCCTGAGCGCTGCCAGGTGTGACTCAAAAAACAAACAAAACAAACAAAAGACCATCAAGAATAGAATTATTAGCCACATCTGCAGGACGGATTCCTGTGTGGACATTGCATCGCAAAGTAAAAGATTTTGATTATTTCCAACAGTGCCCAGATGAGCCCCTGATTCCCTCGTATGAAGCTGCCCTTCAGCCCCTGGCACACGACCACCTGGCTTCAATGACTGCTTGCCTGGCAGGCCCCCTCTGCTCAGGGTGACTGTGTCAGGGTCTGGCCCTGTGAACTGCCGTGGTTGGGGGCCTAAGCTATCCCCTACCAACCCTGAGCAGTCCCTTTCACTGTACTTGCCTGCTTGACTTCTGTGGCTCCTTGGCAAGGTCTTGTTCACTTCTTAGTGGCCCTGACTTTCTTGCTAGGTTTTCAGAGACCTCAGTATGGGTGATCAGTCCTTGATGCATTGCAGGCTTTGTGATTGGTGTGACCTTTCTCTCTCTACCCCCTCTCACTTCTCTCCCCATCTCTCTCTCACCCCTGCCCCCCCTCTCCTGCCTCTCCGTCTCCAGTCTTTCAGAAGTGTTCCCGTTTGTTCTTATAGACATTCTTATCTGCAGCAGTTCTTCCTGGCTCCTGCCCTCTGTGTTGTGTCTGAGCATCTCCAATTCCAAGGTCATCCCTCAGGTTTTCCTCCCTTGTTGTCTGTCTTCTCTTTTTGTTTCTGGAGAGTCAGATCAACTGTTCCATAAACAGTGTTTGACATACTGAAAATGTCTTTGATTTGAGGGGCTTTCATAATTTGCTGACCCAAAAAGAAAACAAGAACCACTAGTATGTGGGTATTTAAAGGAGAAGAGCTGTTCTCTGCTCTGGCCAAGTCTTAGGTACTTGAGGTCTTAAATCAGGAGCCAGAGCTATACCCTGCCATCCAAGAGCACCGAGTGGTGCCCAACCTTACATTCACAGGTGCCGCATTCAATGGCTCAGATTCACTGCGCTTGGCTCTGCTTGGTCTCATCTGGGAACCATCTGATTTGGGCGTCATCCTGATTGATTGCTGAATGGGCACCCCCGGATCCAAGGCAATGGAAAACATGCAGAAGGCAGTGGACATTATTTCAGGTTTGAATTCAGGTTGGCCTGTGTGTAGCTGGGCATGTATGAAAGATGTATTTTGCTGCATGATGACTTTGCTCATTGTGGCTCTGTGGCCTTGAAGGTGTTGTGCTTACATCTCCAGTGACATTGTCACAGATCATGTTTGGTCGTTGCCTTTCGATCACGGGGATAGTTGTGGCTCACTCATGCTTGGTTAGTGGTGGAAGATGAGGTGGCATATAAATCAAAAGGACCAGGAGATAGGAGAGGTCATTTCTGGATGTTTCTGTGAGCATGTAGAACCCAGCATCTGATGTTGTCCTCACTCTCACCCTCCTGTCTCTTTTGTCTCTCCTTCCAGTCCCCTCCCAGCTCATGGGAGAAAGCCTACATCCTCTTCCCAACACTCCTGCTTTGGTTCTTAAACCCACATCAGTGCCAACGGTGATACCTTTCTGAGAAACTGCTAAAGGGAGTTCTCTGGGTGATTGATTATCTTGATTACTTGGGTTTGAAATCAAGTAATGTCTGTGTATCTTTATGTTTTTTTCTTTTTTAATTTGTTTTTTTATTTTGGGCCACATCAAGCAGTGTCCAGGGATTACTTCTGGCTCTGCATTTAGGCATCACTCCAGGTGGCATTAGAGGAACCATATGGGATGCTAGGGACTGAGCCCGGGTTGGCTGTGTGCAAGACAAGCATCCTACCTGCTGTTCTGTCTGTCCATGCCTGTGATTTTTCTTAATTCACCCTCCTTTTTCCCTTTTTGTCACTTTCGTTGTGACAGGCAGACCTTTGTGCACACTGGATAGAGAGTTCCTTCCCCAGAACAGTCTTATGGCTGTGGCATGGCAAGAAGTTACCCAGTGACACTGGAGACCCCGGGCAGCATAGCTGCCAGGCTCACACTCAGTGCATGTGGGACCCCAGGGATTTACTTGTTAAGGTAGCAGCCCCCAGAGCTCTGTGCTGTTTACCAGACTTAGGCCTAGTTCTGTATGTTTTGCTCTTATTGCCTTCCATGTCCCCCACCTCTTTAAGTTTTGGGGCCATATCTGGCTCTGCTCAGGACTTAACTCCTGGCTCTGTGCTCAAGGATCTCTCCTAGCAGTGTTTGTGAGCCCACATTTAGTGCAGGGATCAAACCCAGGTCAGTTGAGTACCTGGCAAACCCCCTACGACTGTATTGCTACTCTGGGCCCTACTTCTGTACTTGTAAACTGTCATTTGGATCTGGTGGTGGTTTCGTTTGGGTTCATTCTGTTGGTGATGGGCCTGGTACTCAAGGCCTTTGATGTTTACTTCCCTTGGGAAATCAAGGCCTGCTCCCCAATTTCTTGGGACAAGCAAGGACTTGCCCTTTGCAGGGAGAAGAGTTGGTCCCAAACCTCTGCAAGTTTCCAAGGTCTGTTTTCCAGAGAAGAATTATAGGAGATAAAAATCCTCTCATGGTCCCTTAAGCCAGGAGCGATTTTTTTCGGGCATAGACAGGAGTAACCCCTGATCACCAGGTGTGGCCCTAAAATCAAAAAAAGAAAAAGAAAGAAAGAAAACATGAAACCAAATGATTCTTTTTTTTTTTTGGGAAATCAGGGAAGTAAAAGAGAGACATATGCTCTTCTCTAAAAGTTCGGAAAGAGCAAGATTATACCATTAGGCAAGTGTGGGTCAATTCCCAGAACAGGGAAGTTCCCTAAAGTATGAAAGTGCCCCCTTGGGGGCACAACAAGCTCAAAACCCTTTATCACAGAAGCATCCCTGACAGAAGCGTGTACCTTCCTCTACCAATTTAGTTTGTGTTCCTATCTCCCCAACAGTCCGCTGAGTCCAGTACTATGGTGGCTGCCCAGTGGAGGAGAACCTGGAGTCGTTGATGGTCTCCTGCAGTTCTTAGCGTGGCCTTGTGCCAGCTGTGCACCCTCTTCTCCCAGGGGTGCAGCCCTGCTCTGGGCCTCAAATTTTGCTTCTCAGTGGTTTTCCTAATTCTTCAGGTAGGTCTGTCTCTCCTCATCTTTGGGTTGCTATAAGTCCTGCACCACTTTTTTCCTAGTGTAGGATACCAGCCCCCCAAGAACCCCGTAGGTGCTGCCTGTGCTGCGGTGGGGACCTCATCCCTCTCAGATCTCACTTTCCCTGTCACTTCTAATTTTCCAGAGGCTGCTCCCTGCATGCATCCCTCTGTGTATCCCCCTTCCCTTTGGGGCCTTTGTTCCTTTTTGGGCCCATAGTGTTTTTAAAAATGTGTTCTACTTAGTGATACCAAAAGTTTCATATGAGCCCATCTGGTAATTTCTCATTGTTTATCATTTGACTGAACGACCTTAAGATTTGCTCTTGTGACGGTCAGTCATTAAAATTAGGTTTGCCCAGATGTTTCCTAAGGTAAAGACTAGCAGGGTCTCAAACTCAATTTACCTGGAGGCCGCAGGAGGCAAAGTCGGGGTGATCCTTGAGTGCAAAATCAGTAGTAAGCCTTGAACATTGGGGGTGTGACCCAAAAAACTAAAACAAAACAAAAAAAGATTCCTCTAGGGCAGGGCCACAAAATGTTGCGTGCGAGTTTGAGATCCCTGATAAGGGATGGTTGGTTCAAACAACACAGTCTGGGAGCGGGCGATGGCACTGGAGGTAAGGTGCTTGCCTTGCCTGTGCTAGCCTAGGACGGACTATGGTTCGATCCCCCAGTTCCCATATGGTCCCCCAAGCCAGGAGCGACTTCTGAGCACATAGCCAGGAGTAACCCCTGACCGTCATGGGTGTGGCCCAAAAACCAAAAAAAAAAAAAAAAAACCAAA
>PVKC010047366.1:0-11070 GCA_004027635.1 Crocidura indochinensis | reverse complement strand
GGTAGGAATTAGGAAAGAGAAAGAAGATTAAATGAAATAAATAGCAAACATATGACCATTCATGGGCCTTTATCAGAAACAGCAATGTAGGAATGCTATAATCTGAGAAATAAAAAAACTCAGGGGCCATCCCAGGTTCGAACCCCAGCACCCCATATATAGTCCCCTGAGCACTACTAGGAATAATTTCCCCAGCACCAGGAGTAACCTCTGAGCATCACCAGGTGTGGCAGAAAAGAAAGGAAATAAGAAAAGAGAAAAGGAAGGGGAAAGAAGGGAAAGAAAAAAAGAGGGTAAGTGAAAAGGAAGGGAGGAGAAAGATGGGGAAGGGAAGGAGACTGGAAGGGAAGGGACAAAATGAAGGGAAGGGATATGAAAACAAAGAAAAGGAAAGAACTAACATTTTATTGTGCCATTTTTGTTGCTGTTGATTGGTTGGTTTAGTGTGTGCCTAAAACTCCAGTCCAGCCCACTTTTTCTCCAGAATATAAATTCCCTACCCCAAGGTCACTGCCATGCTGAATTCTTTCCCTACCTCTAACTTGGTCCTCCTTTCTCAACACAGCCCTGCAACCCACCACAGTCTCTCAGGATACACATTCATTTCCATCCTTCTGCTGGCTCAGCTTCATCTGACCAGGCTTCCTGTTGACCCCAGTTCAAACTCTGTCTCTTGTTTGCAAAGTGGACATCTGAGTGATTCCTCTCTCTACAACTATAAAGTTACTCTTTACTTAGCAGGTCACACCCCAGCAAACAACTCAAACTGCTGGTTTAAGCAAGAATTCAGCTACATGTTCCAGCCTGGTTCCAGTCTTTTTTTTTTATGGTTTTTTGGGCCACACCCATTTGACACTCAGGGTTTACTCCTGGCTATGTGCTCAGAAATCGCCCCTGACTTGGGGGGACCATATGGGGCCTCAGGGAATCGAATCTAGGTCCGTCCTAGGCTAGCACTTGCAAGGCGCCACCTCTCCAGTCCTGGTTTCAGTCTTCATGGCCAGCTCTGCTCTCCTAGGGGCAGGTCTCTGAGCAGTGTCCAGAAGGATCCCTCCATTGCTCACAAACAGGGGGTAATAGGACAGCAAAGTCTGATCTCATGGCCTCTCAGCTTCACATCCTTGAGGGAAGAGCTCCAGCTTGTTCCCAGCCCTCACTGATCTTTTTCTTTTTTTTTGGGGGGGGGGGATAGTTTGGGCCACACCTGGTGATGCTCAGGAGTTACTCCTATGGCTAGGGGGACCATATGGGATGTCGGGGATCGAACCAGGTCTGTCTTGGGTCAGCCGCGTGCAAGGCAAATGCCCTATCGATGTGCTATCGCTCCAGCCTCAACCCTCACTGGTCTTGACCTGAAGCACAGGCCAGGAAAGGCTCTGACTGCCTGGGCCTTGGTCACATGACAAACTCTGCATTAGGGGAAGGACAGGGCAGGCCACCTCCCAAAGTACCAGAACTGAAAGAGGGAAGATTGGGAAGTTCCAAGGAGCATTAGGACAGTGTGCCTACATGGCAGGAATCTCATAGTTGATGAAAGGTCATAGCCAAAGATCACAGTGGCAGAGTCCCAGTAAGAACTGAACATCAGTATCGGGTTTAGCAACAGATCAAACTTTGAGGTAATGTTTTGTGTTTGAGACTAAGAATCAATTTTTGGGGAGGGGGGGTGTTATAAAAAAGAAATCCACAGGGCCAGGCGGTGGCGCTGGAGGTAAGGTACCTGCCTTGCCTGAGGTAGCCTAGGACGGACCGAGGTCCGAGGTTCGATCCCCCGGTTTCCCATATGGTCCCCCAAGCCAGGAGCGACTTCTGAGCACATAGCCAGGAGTAACCCCTGAGCGTCACTGGGTGTGGCCCAAAAACCAAAAAAAGAAAAAAAAAAAAAAAAGAAATCCATGAACTAACAACCAGAATCCATCCATGCCAACCTCATAATCCTTAAGAGCTCTTAGCAACCTTCAGTGATGGTTCCTCAGGAAAGGGTTTATTTTTGGCTTCAGGAGTTAAAAGGCTTTGACCTGTCACAGCTTGCCAATGAGCATGTGAGCAGTGACCACTGAGAACATCACAGACCTAACAATCAAACTTTCCACTCACGCTCAACAAACACTGCAGGAGAAATAATAGTCCTGTGCCTCAGGAATTCCTACAGCACTTCTGGCTGGTGCCACAGACACAACTCAAGCCCAGGCTGGCCTCGTTCCTCAAGTCTTTACTGTGTCCAAGTCTTCCCACCTCATCTCAATGTGAGTGTCTCCAGGGCTCAGAGCCTGTCTGTGCTCTCCCCCGAGTCCCCAAAAACAGCCTCTGAGGGGAATGATACTGGGCAGGTGGGCAGGCTAGCCAACCCACTGTCTGGCTGTCCGTCTGGTTGGCAATGCCACACGAGCACAAGAGCTGGCAGAACTCCCATCTGTCTGCACAGCCCACACCCCCCAGCCCCATTGCCAACCAGGGCTCATGCCCGGCCATTAGAGACTTCATTTGTACCATGAAGGGGGACTTCAGCAACAGCTGCGGACAGCAGGTGCAAAGCCAAACAGAGCCCAACTCTGGAAAGAAATCTTTGACTTATTCCAGCCAGCTGTAGAGACACAGTCAAAAGAAGAGGGAGGGGGCGGTTCTTTCTGAACCCTAGCACAGAACAGGACACACTTAGCACCCCCATCTTCATCATTGGCTTTGGCAACAGAAGGGCCAGCTGTCTGGCCACTCACTCACCCCAGAACTACATCTCTCACCGTTCCCACCACAGGGACTGGAATGGTTCCACCTGCCCCGCTAACTTTCAAGAAGCTTTTACCCCACTGAAAAATCCAGACTGCCCCTTTCTTCCCAGGGGCCAAAATGGGAGAAAAGAAAAGGAGCATCCTTTACAATTTAGGAAACACACCACCTCTGGCTGGGGTGGCCAAGTCAGAGTCTACATTTGCAATTGAACCTGGTGGAACTGTCCCAGGTGATGATCTTGAAAACTCAGGAATTCATGTCACTGTCTACACATTCTTTCTTTTATCTGCGGGGCCTGACGTAGAGCTTGGAGCTTCATACGCAGACACCTAACTGCTCTACCATAGTGGAAGCCTCATCCCCAGCTCCATTCATGAATTATGCCTGAGCATTGATTGCCTCTGTGCTCTGTGCCTCTGTGGCACTGTTGTGAGCATGACAGTGGGGAAAACCTCAGCAATGACAGAGGGAAATACTCCAGTCTTTGTGGCTCCTTCTCTTTAATGGAAAGAAAAGCACCGTGATGGGATGAATGCAGAAAAAAAGAGAAGAGATAAAGAGAGAGGAGATAAAGTGAATGGAAAAGAGTAGCAGAGAAGCAAGTGGCTGAGAAGGTGGTATGGGAAGAGGAAGTTTCCAGGAAAGTGACCTTGAAGGGGCCTGAAAGGTTTTGGGGAGGGTAGAGGACAGGATCCCCAGTCTTAGTACTTTAGAACCAAGATAATCTCAAGATTGTAGGACTTGAAGTTTGGAAACCTAAGATTTTTCCCTGAGAAATAAGATGGTCACCCAAGGATGAAAGTGAAGGGCAGGAACTCAACAAGGGAACAAGATCTTTCAAGATGTTGGAGGGGATGCTATGCCCAATGGTGCTCCAGGACTACTTCCAGATTAATGTTCAAGGGTGCTCCTGGTAGTGCTTGGGAGACCATGTGGTGACAAATATTAAGCCAAAGTACCTGCTGGCAAAGCCTTAGGTCCAGCCTATTATGCTCTCCCCAGCCCATCTGTGTGACTAAAGGATAGTAGAGGAAGTCCTTGGTGGCCAGAGCAGTGGTGGTAGAGCCTAGAACGGACCACCGTTCGATCCTCAGCGTCCCATATGGTCCCCCCAAGCCAGGAGCGATTTCTGAGCACATAGCCAGAAGTAACCCCTGAGTGTCGATGGGTGTGGCCCCAACACAAAACAAACAAACAAACAAACAAAAGAACTCTGAAGTCCTGAAAAGGGTTTTTGGAAACTAGAACTTAAAGTAAAATAGCAGGTTCCTGGGCCCAAAGCTATAGTGCAGCAGGAAGAATACTTACCTATCATGCTGCCAACCTGGGTTTAATCCCTGGTGTTCCATATGGTCCACCTGAGTATGGCCAGGAGTAATTCCTGTGTGCAGAATCAGGAATAATAAGCCCTGAGCATCACTGGGTGTGGCCCAAAAACACAAAAACCACAAAAAAGTAAAGTTAGCAAATCCTTCAAGAACAGTTTTATTCATTGTTGCCTGGATAGTATTTTCCCCCTCATTAATGTACTGTTGCTTTTGTTTGGTTGTTTGTTTGTTTTCTTATTTGTTTTGAGTCCACACCTGAGCACCCAGTCAACAGTTTTCAAGGTAAATGCCCTACCCACTGTACTATCATTCCAGCCCTATTTGATCTTTCTCAGTCTTGCCTACCAAAAAGTCAAAATGGTTCAAGCATGACTGGGAGAGAGCAAGCGATCCAAGGAAGCCCCCAGCAGGCAACTTCCTCTTTGGTTTCTTATTTATGCCTAGATGGATGGTGGGACAGCAGGGGTCTTAGCCACACACATATAGCCAGGGCCAGAAACCACGGAAAGCCAAGGGGGCAGGAAGCCTTTGGAGGAAGCCCCTAGAGAGGCCTAGGGACAGTTTACAGAGCATCAGGGTCCAACAAGGGAACACAGAAGACAGGTTCCAGCTGCAGATTCCAGACAACGAACATAGAGTAAAGCACAGGGACAGTACCAATCGTTAGTACACTGGAAGCAGGCAGAGAGCACAGGAACAGGACCAAGAGATCATTCTGGACCACTCACTGGGGACAGAATGAGTGACCTTACTCAAGTAAAAGGAGAACCTAGAACCTGGGGACAGGCCTGGGCCCATCTACTTAAACTATTCGATCAACTTTAACTCCTTCAACTCCAAGTTTTATCTGCAGATCTCCCGGATAATTTCTTCAGAACCTCCATGCTTAGGAATAAACCCAATGCTGTAGTAACATCATCACTTCTCAGTCCCAGGTTGCATCCACATCCCAGTAACAGACACAAAAATGAGAAAATGTTAGATATGGGCAGAGTCCAGAGTGACCCTGAGAACTGGACCACAAACCTCACATGCTTGAGGCTCTGAGTTTGATCCCTCTGTATCAAAGAGTGCTCCGAGCACCATGAAGTATAACTCTGGAAGCCCCTGAGCACTTCTGGGTGTCCCTGGTAGCCCCACTGAGTAGCACTGGCCTGGGCATTGTCCTCTGGAACTGGATTGTCAGAGTATCAGCAGGAAGGAGTGGGGTCCCCTGAGCACCACCTGTGTTGATGAGTCTTCCAGGCAAACCCTTTCCAACTGAACCAGCTGTTTCCAGGGTCATTAGGAGGAAGGGCAGACACTGCTGCCTGTTTCTTCATTTCCTTTCCTTCTCAACTTTCTGCCTGTGGAGTATTGTTTCCCCCTCCCTTCTTGAGCAGCCGGAGTTTCTAAATTGTACACCACTAACAGCTCCTGTAAGTTCGGTCCTCGAGTGTTACATGTCGGTAACAGATACTCCATAAGCGGCACTTATCTCCAAGGAGGGGTGGGATGGCCGCTAAAATTACATTTCCATTTCTGTTCCTATGTTTTTAAGCTGTTATTTTAGCATTTCTGACTAGTTCACAGTTGACACCTACTGATGGAAAATTAAATGAAACTTGGCCAAGAGTGAGCCTTCACTCTCCTCCCCAGCGAAAACCGCTCCTTTTTATAACGAGTCGCAGCTGCGCAGGGCCAGCCCGACTGCTCCATCTGGAAATGCCAGTTCGGCTCCACCGCCCCAGCTCTTCAGCTCACTAGTGCCTGGGCCGTGGCAAGTCACCTGCACTTCCTGAGCCTCACCTATCTATCTCCTCTGCAAAAATGGGAATCGTGCTGGTGGAACCAGAGGTGAATGTGAAGTTTCATGTTATTGTCAAAAGGGCCGACCCACCAGTGATAAGAAAAGTCATTTGGCACATGGAGTACATGCTCAGTAAATGCTACTTCTCGCAAGTCTGCTTTTAGCCATTTGATAGTCATTGCACTGGTTTTTGTCCCAAACTGGTTTACCTGAGGGATGAAATCTGAGAAATGGATTCCTTTTCCTCATTAAGAGCTAAGACTTAAGGGGCCAGAGAGATGGCATGGAGGTAAGGTGTTTGCCTTTCGTGCAGAAGGATAGTGGTTTCAAATCCTGGCATCCCATATGGTTCCCCGAGCCTGCCAGGAGTAATTTCTGAGCGCATAGCCAGGAATAACCCCTGAGCACTGCCGGGTGTGACCCAAAAGGGGGAAAAAAAAAAGAGTTAAGACTTAAGAGGCATAAGACACTGAGCCAAAGAGAGACTACAGGGGGGGCAAAGTACTTGCATTGCATGCAGTCAATCCCAGTTCAACCGCCTGTATCTCATGATTCCCTGAGTACCACCAAGAGTGAACCCTGAACACAGAGTCGGGAATAAGTCCCAAGTACTACTAGTACGGTTCAAATCTATCCTCCAAAAGGGATCCAAGAACTAAGCCCTAAATAAGCTAAGCCAAGGCCCTGGGGTAACTCTCCATTGAACTCTAAGATCTCACAGGACAGATAAGGTTGACTCCCTCCTCTGCCTTTTATGCCACACAGATCTTTGGGACATCTACTTCCATCCTCCCAACAGCCCTTTTCCTGCTGACTTCTCCAAACTACAAGACAGTGCTTTACTCTCATATCATTGAGTTCTGGGACTGAATTCTTCCCCTCTGAGCTACGACCAATGTTCCACTGGACTGTGAGCCTGGTAGCACATATTGTCTCTTTTTTCGTGTATCTTTGGCACCAGTGAAATGCTTGGCATGCCACAGGAACTCAGAAAATTCTTCTTTAAAGCTGAAACAGATTAATACATGAAAATAAAAAGGAAATATTTCAGATGTAAAGGAAGGATATCTCTAATTAATCTATAAATCCAATGTAAATGCAACTCGTATTTAATAGAATTTTGGTGAAACTTTAACAATTAATTCTAAACTTTGTCTAAAGAATAAATTCAAGAATGGGAACAATAGTACATCAGGGAAGACACTTCTTTGCATGTGGACAACCCAAGTGTTCTATCCCTGACCCCACATCTCATGTGGCCCATCCCCTGAGTCTACCAGGGCCTAAGCTCTAAGTAACACTTGACGTGACCCAAACAGACACATACAAAATAAAAAGGGGATCCATATGGTACCCTGAGCCTGCCAGGAGTGATTTCTGAGTGTAGAGCCAGAAGTAATCCCTGAGCATTGCCAGGTGTGATCCCAAAACCAAAATATATATATAAATAAAATAAAATAACAAAATAAAAAGTAAAAGGAAAGAAAGAAGTATTTTCAAGGAGCTGGAGAGATAGTACAGAGGTTACTTGCCTTACATACAGCCAATCTTGTTTCCATTCCTAACATTATGCTTGTTTCCAATGAGCACTATCAGAAACAATTCCGGAGTACAGCCAGATAAGGCCCCAAAACCATAAAAATAAATATATTCCTAAGAATAAGCACTCTAGGGTTGAAAATATCTGCAAAATACCCAAATATGATGAGACATTATTAGTAGAAATGGTTAATGTGGGTAGAAGAGTAGGCACATGGATGAATCTGAACAGATATATTATACCTTTGTCTTTTCAAGAATGGAGCTATGACAAACATAGAATTTTAAAATATCTGGAGAAAACGTTCCATTTTTTTATTTTAAAGGAACCTTTAAAAATAGAGAGGAAACAAACAGACATTTATCTGAAGACAGACAGATGACCAATAGGCACATGAAAAAGTGCTCATCATCACTTATCAGAGGAATTCAAATCAAGACAACAATGATATATCATCTCATACCAGTGAGAATAGCACACATAAAAAAAAAACTGAGAATAATCTATTAGTGGAGTTTGGTGAAAAAAGAATTCTCGGGGCCCGGGAGATAGCATGGAGGTAAGGCGTTTGCCTTTCATGCTAAAGGTCATCGGTTCGAATCCCGGTGCCCCAGATGGTCCCCCGTGCCTGCCAGGAGCAATTTCTGAGCATGGAGCTAGGAGTAACCCCTGAGCACTGCCGGGTGTGACCCAAAAACAAAACAAAAAACAAACAAACAAAATAAAAAAACGAAAAATGAATTCTCATCCACTGTTGTAAGAATATTTAACCCAGGTCAACATTTACAGGTGAGTATGGAGAGTTCTCAGAAAAATTAGAATAGAATTGCTAAAGGATTCAGCAATTCCACTTCTTAGTATCTACCCTTACGACACAAAAACATATTTCAAAAATATACACACCATTACTTATGGCAGCACTAGGCTATGAAGTCAACTCAGATGTCCAAAGACAGATGAGTGGATAATAAAGCTCTGCTATGTATGCATGGTGGAATTCTATACAGTTGCAAGGGTGAAATCATGCAATTCATTGTAATTTGAATGGAAAAAGGAGGCTATTGTAAAATCGTAAGGAGGACAAATACCAGATGATCTCACTTACCTGTGGTATATAGAATAACCGGATAAGTAAATGCAAGTAATAAAAGGGGAAATACGCAGATCACCCTTGACCCTTGATCATAGAAATGAAAAGGACAGAGAAGGAAAGAAATAAAGGGTCGGGTAAGAATGTTAGGAACAAAAAAAAAAAAAAAAAAAAAAAAAAAAAAAAAAAAAAAAAAAAAAAAAAAAAAAAAGAATGTTAGGAACATGGGTGGTATCAGGAATAGAAGGCAGGGGCATTGGGCACATTGATGGTATAGAGGTGTGATATATCTATATTTAAAGCACAAGGTCAACAACGCTGAAATAAGGAGGCCCAAACTACAATAATCAAGCTTAAAAATGTATCTGTCAAGGGGTCAAGCCTGAGATGGGAGGAACTGGGGACATAGGTGGAGGAAAGTTGACACTGGTGGGATTGGTGTTGGATTACTGTGTGCCTAAAACTCTCTAAAAACTTAAAACTTTATAAATCATGGTGTCTTAATAGAAAAAAATTTCAAAAATGTATAATACTTTTAAGAAATGGAAAATCAATGCAAAGGGTCATCGGTTTGAATCCCGGTGCCCCATGTGGTCCCCCGTGCCTGCCAGGAGCAATTTCTGAGCATAGAGTCAGGAGTAACCCCTGAGCGGTGCCAGGTGTGACCCAAAAACCAAAAAAAAAAAAAAGAAATGGAAAATCAACCTATGGAAAATGCAAAAGGTAAAAAGATCCACCAGGACAAGTTGTGTTGTTCCGAGTGAGAAATTCCCCCATGGCCCAGGAACTTGGCTCATGGAGAACTGACTTATGACTCAGATCCATGTCTACGACATGCTGGTAAGGAGTTGAGCTCATTAAAATCACACTAGAGAGATAGTCCAATGGATAGGGTACTTGCCTTGCATGTGGCCAACCTGAGTTCAATTCCCGTTATCTCAACGGATACCCGAGCCCTGTCAGGAATGCCCCTGAGCACAGAGCCCCCAGAGTAAACCCTGAGCACTGCCAGATGTGGCCCCAAAACTAAATAAATCTATAAATAGATGCTTGGCTCTAAATTGAGCCTGTCATTCTTATACACCTCTCAGACTAGAGTCAGTCACATGACCGCACCCTATGACAAGGACAGAAAGCAAATTTATTTTGGGGTTTTGAGTCACACCCAGCAGTGCTCAGGGGTTACTCCTGGCTCTACGCTCAGAAATTGCTCCTGGCAGACTCGGGGGACCATATGGGATGCCGGGATTTGAACCACCAACCTTCTGCGTGCAAGGCAAATGTGAAATCTCCATGCTATTTCTCTGGCCCCAGAAAGTAAAATTAACTGCACATTAAAAAGGGAAAAGAAGCAAAGGGCATTGTGGTGGATGATACCACATCCCCACACCCCTTTCCTCCCTTGACCTACTCATTTCATTATGGCTGTTGTTGGGCCACACCAAGCAATATTCAGGAATCACTACTGAAGGTGCTCAGAGGATCAGATGTGATATCAAGGATCAAAACTAACTAATTTATGGGCGAAACAGAACCTTTCTACTCCACTCTCTCTCTCTCTCCCTCTCTGGCCCTCTTATCTGCTCATTTCTAACCATTTGTTTTCATTTGGTTGTTTTGTTTGTTAGGGGACCATACCTGGCAGTTTTCAGGGTTATTCCTGGCTCTGCACTCAGGGATCACTCCAGGTGGGGCTCAGGGGGTTATCTGTGGTACAGGGGGTTAAACCTGGGTCAACTACATGCAATGCCCTAACTGCTTACTATCTCTCTGGCACTATCTCTAACTGTTTCTAAAGCAAAGTGATATAAATGTGATTTTTTTTTATTTTATATAGAGGTATAAGGGTTGGAATGTTGGGTAGCACTGAGGATCTATTTCTGGCTCTGTGCAATATTTAGGAGACCATATATGAGGCATAATTAAAACTGAAGACAGAAATATCTAAAGCAAATACCTCCTATGCTATCTCTCTGTCCCATCTTAGAGAGGAAGATGACTTACTTTTCAAAGCATTAAACCCAAAAGCCACATAGGAAAAAAAATGACAGATTTAATGGCACACACAAAAATAAATTAAAACTTTTGCAGGGAAAAATAATTTATATATGGGGCCCGGAGTGGTAGCGCAAGGGGTTAGGCGTTGCCTTGCCCTCACTAGCCTAGGACCGACCGAGGTTCGATCCCCCGGAATCTCATATAGTTCCTCCAAGTCAGGAGCGATTTCTGAGCGCATAGCCAGGAGTAATCCCTAAGTGTCACCGGGTGGAACCCCAAAACAAAACAAAACAAAATTTATATATGAAGATACAGAGCAATCAAAGACCAGAGAAACATTTGTCCATTGTATGTCACTGATAAAGGGTCAATTTTTATTACACACAGTACTTGAAAATCAAAAAGAAGAATCAAGATACACAAGGCACACACACAGAAGAATGTAAACTGATTCTCTTTTCCAGTGATAATTTAAATATACAAATAAGCACATTCTTCATGTATACATTTAATGCAGTAATTCTTCTAAGTTCTCATACTACATGCTGTCTTCAAAGATGCTCCTGTGAGTTGATTAATAATGGTGATCTAGGGG
>PVKC010047365.1:0-11067 GCA_004027635.1 Crocidura indochinensis | reverse complement strand
GGAAAAACATTGGAAGATCCCCTACCAACATCAACACCACTGGCCAAGCTCTGTGTATACAATCAACTCCCATGCCTATGTTGACTTAATATTTAGGTGTGTATTTTTCTTTTTCTTTTCTTTTTTTTTTTTTGAGGGGGGGAGGGGGTGGTTTATCACACTTGCTAGTAGTCAGGGATTACTCCTGGCTCTGCACTCAGGAATCACTATTGGTGGTGCTCAGGGGACCATAAGGTGCAAGACAGGTCCTCTATCTATTGTACTATCACTCTGGCCAAGTATTGGGGTTTTGTTTATGTTTCTATTTTTGTGTGGACTCTATCTTTGTCTTTCTCCTTCTGTTCTTCCTTACATTTTTGAAGAACTTACTGGAGACCTCTCGTTTGGGAGATCTATTTTAGTCACTCAATGATCTTTCAATCTAAGAAACTTCCCAGTGCTTGACGAGCATAACTCACTATTCATAACTACTTCATTACATATCTACATTTTTTTTGCTTTCGGCCACACCCAGTGACGCTCAGGGGTTACTCCTGGTTATGCGCTCATAAATCGCTCCTGGCTTGGGGAACCATCTGGGATGCGGAGGGATCGAAATGTGGTCTGTCCTAGGCTAGCACACACAAGGCAGATTCCTTACGCCCTACACCACTGCTCTGGTCCCCATATCTTTATTTTCTAACCTCTACTTACAATTAAGGATAGCTAACCCCCTTCTTCCATATATTTTTTCTACCATAGTAACATTAAATTAAGTTGGTTTATATCAGCTGTTTTCTATCAAAGATGACTTCCTTTTCACTTTACCAGAAAAGTATATAGTTCTTACTTCTAGTTGCCCACTATTTTAAAGCAATATCCTCAGACCCAGAACTGTTTTGTAACGAGAAACACTGGAAAATAAATGGTAATGGAACTTTTACCAAATGAAGAGGTCTAATTTCATGGATAATTTTAACTCCGGTGATGCCAAAATTTAAAGCCTCATGTTCTCTGAAGCTTCAAGGGGCTTTATGTGGGATTAGTAAGATTAATTAGAATCTGATTTTAGTGTAGATCTCTGGCCAATAACTTTCTATAGCACAAGATGATCTGGAATCCTAGTGAATCTTGTAGAATGTGACATTATTAAAGTATTTTATAGAAGGCGCTCATGATAGCTAGATGGTTATAGTACTCAGGTGCTCCTAATTGCATAAAAATTGGGTCTGCTGAATGAGATTTAAAGAAAAGAACTGTAATGTTCTCTAAATTTCCATAAAGCCTAACTGATTTCTCTTTTTTGTTTTTGGTGATACGTATTAGTCTTATAGTACTGAGATGGGATTAATTCTCAGGATTAAATGTTAGATATTTTTTATTTGCTAATATGGATAAAGTTGTAAACTTGAAGAAAACTAAAAACACTCCAAAAGATTACATTAATTTAGAGAACAGCAAACTTATGGTAGACAATTGAAAATCAAGACTTACTGTTCAAATATTTTGAGAAATGTAGGGGTACTAGGTCTACTTTCTATGGTAATAGGAATATTGAGCCACAACTACTTGGTTTTTAGTTTGTATAAAAATGTTTATTTACTCATTGTGAAATTATAAGATGATTCATTATTGGTTTTGAGGTAAAAGAAGATGAATAAAAGACATTTGCACTCCTATGTTCCATGCAGCACTATCCATAATAGTCCAAATCTGAAAACAATCCCAGTATCCAGTAATAGATGACTGGGGACTGGGACAATAATACCGCAGACAGGGTATTTACTTTGCATGTGGCCAACCTGGGTTCAAACCAGCATCCCAGACAGTCCTCCTGAGCCTTCCAGGAGTGATTTCTGAGCACAAAGTAACCCCTGAGCACGACTGGTGAGGCCAAAAACAAACAAAAAAACTACAGTTAAGTTCATGAAAGCATTAAAAAATAATAGATTATTGGATATAGAAACTAAGGTGACATTATATGATAAAATATGGTGAATTATTATGTAATTAGTAATATGGTGAAATATTACTCAATCATAAGAAAAGATAAAGTCATGTAATTTGCTTGCTGCTACAAAACTTATTTGTACCTAAGACTTCTTTTATTCCCCATTAGTTTTCGAAGGGGTTTTTACATCATTTTAATAAGGCTCATAACTTTAGGGATTCAGAGCTCAGCTTAAGTTCTGTTTCCATTGGCTAGCAAAGTCTTTTATCTTTTCTTTTCTTTTCTTTCTTTTTTTTTTTTTTTTGCTCTTTGGGCCACACAGAAATCGCTCCTGGCAGGTACAAGTACCACATGGGATGTGGGGAATCAAATCACCATCCATCCAGGGTTAGAGGCATGTGAGGCAAATGCCCTACTGTTGAGATATCGCTCCAGTCCCTTGGCTAGCCAAAGTAACAAACACTCCGTTCATTTCACATGATATTGCAAAAGCTCTCGACCTGAACATCCATTCTCATGTAATATTATTGTCATTTTAATATCATCTTTATTCCCCTCTCTGCACATGTATTAATATACTTTATATTTTGTTTTAACCTATGCCAGGTATGATAAATTGTACATACCATTTGGGATAACTTTGGTGATACTCATGTTTCTAAAAATATTCTTGAACTAATTTAGGAAGAAGACGAAGTCAGCTCTTTGCACCTTAATTTATGTTTCATTAGGCACAGCCCCCCTTTTTCCTCACATTCTTTAGGTCTTTGGTCTGCTTAGCTTTAGGAAATTTCATCTCTTGCCCAGGTAGACTTGGCACATGAAGGAGAAACACAGCAGATACATTTTTTCTTTGTAGCTTTCTCCTCTTGAGAGAACTTGGTGCTGTGAATTTTGGGTAACTTGATCTCCCCAGGATTCCATCTTGAGCCCTCAGCTCAATAAGTGCACTAAATGAATGTACAAGAAAGTCCATTTCCTATGCCCCTAGACTTGTGTCATAATTTAGAAACTTATAGTAAAGAGCTTTAAAAAAAAGTTGGAAGTCTCATCTCATCTCTTGCTCACTTTACAGAGATCCCTGGTCTTCAATATCTCGTACAAATATTTGAGATCCACTGCTTCATATATGTTGTTCAATTTTCAGATGTCTCAGAGAAAACAGGAAATTTGGCATTTGCTTACTCTATCTTAGTCTTTGAAAGTGTAATAGCTTTCAAGGGACATTTTATGCTTTTTTTTCCTAAACTTTTTTTTTCCTCACACTGGACCTGAAATTTAGTGGGACATCATAATTATTTATTAAATGGAACAATGACAAACATTCTAATCTTCTAAACTTGTAATATAGGATTTTATTCTGCAATGAATCAAACCATATTCTAAATAAATTATACAAAATGTAAAATAGATAGGTACCATGCACATAAATTTTATCTTTGTATTCAATTTTTCTTTGTATTACAAGAATGATTTACTAAATACCATATGTGATTCAAGTCATCACTTTCTCACAATGAATAATTTAAATTTAGGGCCCTAAATCACAGTACACTTAAGTATACACATGTAATGAATATCTGATTATAGTATAAAATCACAATGACTGTTGCCATATCCAAATAATTATACACATCTAAGTCTATTTTTAGATTTATTTTATTTTTTCATTAAATTTTATTTGATATATACTGTGCTAATTTATGTGTAGAGTATTTTGATGTATATACCATAATTTATTTACTAATGTAACAATTATTAGCCCTTATACCATAAAATGAAATTTTCATTCTAGAGACTAAAATAACTAAGTTCTAGTTTTTTAGTAGATTTGATAATTATAGCACAACCTAGTTGTCCATATTCACTGTATTGTGACTTAGATTTTTAGAGCTATTTACAATACTTAACAAGTTTATATGGTTAAACAACATCTGTTCTCTTACCATTTTTATGGTAACCACAATTTTAATTTATGTTTCTATGAGTTGGTTTTTTTAGATTACACATACAAATGTTATGGAGAATATATTCCTTTATATTCAACTTCTGGTTATTATGATGTGTTCAATTTTATTTTTGTTGAAAATAGAGTATACTTTATTTCTGAGGAAAAATAATATCCTATTATAATATTCTATATAGTTACATGTGCATATAAATACTATGCATACATATCACTTGTCATTTGGTGGTGGGTGGTTGGATTATATTGGGTGATGCTCATGGAATACTCTTGTCTCTGTGACCAAGGATCATTCCTGACAATGCTCAGGGGAGCATATTCAATAATTAAGGTTAAAAACACTTTTTGCAGATTGCAAAGCAAGCACCTTAACTTATGCATTATCTTTCCATCTTTCTTATTCATTCTTCCTTTGAGTGACAGGTAGTCCATTACTTAGATATCATGAATAATGTTTTTATAAGCACATAAATGCATATATTTTCCTATCTTTTTATATTTCCATTGAATATATATAAATATATATTCAGTACGAAAATACTGAATATATAGTTAATTTCTTTTTAGAAAAAAATTATAAGAAACTTTCATATTGCTTTTCATAGTGGTTGAACCAACTTATTTCCACCAAGAATATAAAAAAGTTTCTTTTTCAACAACATCTTTATTGATACTCTTTGTAATTCACTTCTATTTTCGGTGCCTCATGGTCTGAGAAAATAGTTGATACAATTCCTGTCCTCTTGATTTTATGGAGGTATGTTTTGTGTACAGCATGTGGTCTATCTTAGAGAATTCCCCATGTTCAGTGAAGAATAATGTGTTCAGCTTTTGCTAGTCCTTATATATGTATATATACCATAACCTATATACATACCCTAACCTATATATAGGTTATGTTATATGTTATATGTATATATGTTAATTAAGTACTAGCTCCCTCTTTTCCATTTCTTCTCAAAGCCAGTGTATCGTCAAGTTTTAGCCTAGATGATCTATCAAGATGTAATAGAATGGTGCCTAAGTCTCCAACTATATTGAGCTACTATTTCTTTCTTCAAGTCTATCAGCAATTGTTTTAAGTATTTTTCTAGTCACCACCTCATTAGTTGCTGATATGTTCAGGAGTATAATTTATTCCTATATGCCTATTCCTTATAAATAAAATACTTTATGATTTATATTTCATACTGTTTTTGAGCCTGACATCTCATATTAGTATGACTATCCCAGGGTTTTAGGAGAGTTATTTGCTTGTAGGATTACCTTCTAACCATTACAATTGAGTCTTTATCTGCTCTGCTCATTCAAATATATTTCTTGCAGGCAATAAAACATTGAATTTAATTTTCTGATCCACTTTGCCACTCCATTTTCTCTTAATTGGTGCACTTTGTCTATTGACATTGAGAAAGATTATTTTTATGGAATTTATGTCATTGTTTTGTAGAAGTTTGGTGTGTTTGTGAATTTTTCTTGCCTTAAGTACCCCCTTACATTCCTTTGGGGGGGTTGGGTCACACACAGGAGTTACTCCTGGCTCTGCGCTCAGAAGTCGCTTCTGGCAGACTCTGGGAACCATCTGGGATGCTAGGATTTGTACCATCGTCTGTTTGAATCAGTTGAGTGCAAGGCAAATGCCCTATCGCTGTGCTATCTCTCCAGCTCCTCCCCTCCCCCATATATTCTTTTAAGGTTGGTTTGAGTCTATAAAGTTCTTGAGTTGCCTTTTACCAGTGAAGCTGTGAATCATCCTATTAAACCTGAAAGTGTGGCTGGCAAGGTGAAGGATTCTTAGTGAGCATTCATTTTTATTTATTTATTTATTTATTTATTTTTTACTTTCCACCACTACCTTCTGATCTGAAGAATTGCCTTGTTTGTTTGTTTGTTTTGTTTTGTTTGTTTTGGAGCCACGCCTGGATCTCTGTGATTACTCCTGACTCTGCGCTCAAAAATCACTCCAGGCAGTCTTGAAGGACCATATGGGTGCGGATTGAACCCGGGTTGGCCACGTGCAAGGCACTTGCACTACCCACTGTGTTATTGCTCCAGCCAATGAAGGATTGCTTTGATAAATCTGCTGTAAAGCTCAAGTATGCTCCTTTGTTGTAGTTTTATTTTTTATTGCTGCTGTTTTTCCATATTATATCTCTATCTTTGGTTTTCATCATTGTGAGTAGGATGTGCCTTGGGTATTTTTATTTGGGTCTTTTTAGCTGGTACTCCTCTAGAATTGGATGAATGAGCTCTTCATCTATGAGAACATCTCAAAGTGATGTCTTTGACCATTACTTCTTAGAAATTTTCTTTCTGGATCTCTGGGATCCCAATGATTCTTCTGTTGTTTCTGTTAAATTTATCCCGAAGTTTTATTGTTGTCTGTTTATTTTGTGTTTTCTATCCTCTGCTGTTTATTTTATTACTCTTTTTCATCTTCTACTGTTGTCTGAAAGTTTTCTGCAGCTCATCTTCAAGCTTTTATTCTGTTGTCAGCATCTGTTAATTTGCTGGTGAAGCTTCCCCGTAAAGTTTTCATTGCATCTACCACGTTTTCAGTTGTCATTTCTGCTTGAGATTTTCTCATTTCTACTCTCTTAAGTCTTTTTGTTTGTTCAGTCCATTTTTTATTTGAGTGTTTTTTTTTAACATCCTCAACATTTTCTCTCTGAGTCTTTATCAGAGCGGCTATCTAAGTGACTGAAACTAGTTGGGCCTTTAGAACTACCATCTTTATGTACTAAGAATAGTGGGGTTCTGCTTTCTCATTGTGACTGTTGTGGTGTGGTTGTATTGTTATGTGTTGTGGCTCAAAAATTTGAAGAAATAAGTGACAACAGAACAAAGCAGAACACTTTGGGGGCACACTGGCTTGTGTGTGAAAATGGCTTTTCTGAGTCACAAAAAGGACTAGTCTGACTCAGTTTCTTAGAACTTTGTGGCTGGACAGAGTTCATCTGAGTAGGCTGAAAGACTCCTCCCCCTGTCCTGGTTCTTCTCTTTCCCTCTGGTCTCACTGACTTGGGTGAGAAAACAGCTCTTCTGGTCACAAAAAGGATCCTGCTGTGGATCTGTTTATCTTGCTGTTTCTTGGGATTCGTCATCAATACTATTATGGGTAGTTGTGTATTACTCATAATGATAGCTCTCTTAACAGGTATGATATGATATTTCCCTATTTTCCCTTCAAAGTTATTGATTATTATAGATGTTGAACATCTTTTCATGCATCTGCTAATCATAAGATGTCTTCTTTGGAAAAAATATTCTTCTATCCATTATTTGTACTTATTGTTACCAAATTATATGAATTATTTAAAATCAGCAAGTTAGGCTGAAATGTTTTTATGAGTTTTTAAAAATATTTTACATTTTTATACTTCTTATGAAATTATCTGTTATTGAGATAGATAAAATTAGGAATTCAAAGGTACTATCAAATAACAATATATTTTAGATAAATTATTTTAAAAATGGCTTTTGATTTCTGTTATGGGAATGCTACAGCTAAACAATAATCATTCCAATTACAGATAGCTATTTGAAATGGTCAGAAATTTACAACTGATCTTGTTACAGAGAAAATGTCACAGCTTGTCAAAGTTAATGTTATACTGGTAAGTGTTTAAAACAGAATCTGAACATTAAACAAAACAAAAACAATCAAGCCTTGATTTGTAATGTTCTTTCACTATTATGAGCTAAATTATGTTCTCTAAAAAGATAATGAAATTTCTCATCCCTGACATCTCAGAATAGACATTTATTTAGGAATGAACTTGTTTAGGAACAATATTAATATGAAGATCTACTGAATCTTTAACCCAATAAAAACGATGTCCCTAGCAGGAAGTAGATTCACAGAATCACAGGCATATAAACAGGAATAGGAAAAGAGGTAGGAATTAAAGTGGCATAATATAAATTTAAAAAGTGTTATGAATTTATGGCTCCTCCACGAAGTTCAGATGCGGAATGAAAGATTATAATTGTTCTCAGGGTAATGGTGACTCAATGCAACTCTGACTTCAAACTTCTAGTCTTCAGAACTATGAGAAATTAATTTCTGCTTTTATAAGCCACCCAAAATAAAATACATTGTTATGCCATTTGAAATAATCAAGAAAATTATTATCGCCATTATGGTTTAGTTTTAAGCATATCAAAGTGAAATTACTGAATGCAGAGTTGGGAAAATGTGATACTAGAAGGGACTTTGCCATATAGTACACATTACAACATTACAAATGTATAATTATTGGATACAGATTGCTTTATTTTTGTTTTTTTGTTTTTGGACTATACCTAGCTATTCTGAAAGCTTATTTTTGACTGTGCTCTCAGGGATCATTCCTGGTGGGCTTCGGGTAACAGGAATTAAACCCTAGTCAGCAGAATAGAAAACAAGTGCCATATCTGCTGTACTATTTCTCTGGACCATCATAAAATCTTTTATACACTAATTTATTAAGCAAATGTATAATAAGTGCCTATTAAAACCCCCCCAAAATTATGAATGCTGGGGTTATATAAATTAGCAAAAAGTAAAAGAAAAACTTATCTGCTATGTTACACACTTTATGGAAAGACATAGAAAGTAAATCTTGGCATAATGTGCCAGATTGTACTATGTTTAAAGAGAAAGATGATGTAGAGAAAAGGAATACAGAGAAGAGATGTAATTTTTGGGGAAAATCATTATGCTACTGTGCTATCTAAGCAAATATGGAGGAAATTGTGAGGCTTTTCAAGCATTTTCAGCCGTGCAAAGATCCTGAGGCCAGGGGACAGTGTCTCATCGAGGGTCAACCAGATGGTTGGTGTGACTAGAGCAGATCAAAGGAGAGAAAAGCAGAGATAGTGTAAGGCACTTCTAAAATCTGTATGTAGAGCTTTGGAGGTGAAAGGTATTATAAATTAAAAGCACAGGTGTGTCAATATGATTTATACCTTAATCAGAAATAGTCTGACTCTTGGTTGCATTCTTTTTTCGTAATGGGTCTCTTGCCTCTTTTCAGTTAGATTTTAGCAATTATCCAGGACTGCAAGCTCTCACTTAGATAGCTTAGGGACTTGAAAAAAATAAGACTTAACAGCAATAAAACAGCCACAAATTTAAGACAAAGAACCAAAAATGGTGGTATAGTATATAAAATTTTGCACTAAGGAGCAAGTCACTGAGGCTTTAACAATAAAATAGTCTTGATACTCGGGGCTGGGCGGTGGCGCTGGAGGTAAGGTGCCTGCCTTCCCTGTGCTAGCCTAGGACGGACCGCGATTCTATCCCCCGGTTTCCCATATGGTCCCCCAAGCCAGGAGCAACTTCTGAGCGCATAGCCAGGAGTAACCCCTGCGCATCACCGGGTGTGACCCAAAAACCAAAAAAAAAAAAAAATCTTGATACTCATAGCTTTATTGATCATACAAGCACCTATAATAACTGATATTTTATTTTAGTTTATTTTTATTTTGAGTCACACCTGGTGACACTCAGGAGTTACTCCTGGCTATCCACTCAGAAATCACTCCTGGCTTGGGCGACCATATGGGACTTTAGGTGATGGAAGCATGGTCCATCCTGGGTCAGCTGCTTGCAAGGCAAATGCCCTACCGCTGCACCATTGCTCCGGCCCCTATACATGTATATTTTATTATCACACATTATTATTAAAAGTGTGTGCATATGTGTTTCATAGAGACAATTAAGATTTAACTTGAAACAGATGTTTCCTAATCAAAAATATTAAGCTAGTGATGACTTGAAATTCCATGAAAAATGAATAAATATGTTGAACAAACAACATAAACAACAATATATTAAAAGAATTAGTTTACTCAGTAGATAAATGACCTAATCTGGCTTGAATTAAAGATACTTTAAATTGAACTGAATTTATCTTTGGATAAACTAGATAAGACACTATTACTTTATTATATGAGAATTTACATTGCATAATAAATTCAGCAACATTATATTTTCAATGGTCTAAATTATATTTCTCAAAATTTATATATTTTAGTTCTAATCTCTGATGGGACTATAGTTGTAGATAGACTTTAGGAGCTAATGTTAAATAACCATAGATTCTGATCCAAAAGGAATAGTGTCTTTGTAAAATGAAACAACAGAATTCTCTTTTCTTCTCCCTCATACAGTGCCTAGTTCTCTGTGTGTGTATATGTGTACTTGCGTGTGCTTGTGCAATTGCTTGGTTGAAAGTGCTGTATATGAAAATATTTCCATAAAATTATTCTTTGCCTATTCTCCCACCTTGATCTTCCAGGTAGGGGCGCTGTTGAGAGCCGAATAAATAGTTTGGGAGCGAGGTGTTGTGGGCTTTAGCCAGAGTTGGCTGGAAGGCTCTAGGTGTGTTTTGGAGCTAACAGAAGACTGACAAAGGACTCTCTTCGCCCAACCTTTTACCCCTTAACTCTCCTGTCTGTGTGGATTATTTGCTGTGGATAAATATTACCAAGATCTCACCCCAAAAGGGGACAAGAGGATGGGAAGCAATTTCTCATTCTGGGAGCTCTTTGCAGATAGTCAATCAACAGAGGAGTAAACGGGATCCAACAAATGGGGCAACAGCATGCACCTAGGAAAGGTTATTTGGGACATAGTCTGCAAGATAGGAAGAAAACTCTAAACTGATACCAAATAAACTGAAAACTTTATTTGCATTTCTATTCTCCAAAAGTGAGGGAAAACAAATTGCTATTGTTTAGTGCACTTATCTATATATTGTAATTTGCAGCTTAGGTTCATTGAGATAAGTAAATTCATAGTGTTCCTTACAATCCTTTGCAAATAATAATAACAATAAAGTCAATTCCTATTTTTGATAGTTATTATAATTTTGGGGGACTACATCCAGTGGTGTTCAGGGCATTACACTGAGCATCACACAGAGACCAAAAAATATTTGATATCAAAAATGCTCAATGGTCATTCCTGGTGGTGCTCAGGGGACTGTATGCAGTTCTGGGGCCAGGGTTGGTTGCATGGGGTGCAAATGTTTTAACCCTTCTAATAATTTTGGACACTTAATTTTACTAAAAATCTTGATACAGCAATCTTTAAGATATATGTTTTTCAATATTTTAACATAGGTTTGTGTATTGATTGCAACTCCTGTTTTGAAAATAAAGAATTCTTTGTGTGTGTGTGTGT
>PVKC010047364.1:0-11078 GCA_004027635.1 Crocidura indochinensis | reverse complement strand
GAAAGAAAGAAAGAAAGAAAGAAAGAAAGAAAGAAAGAAAGAAAGAAAGAAAGAAAGAAAGAAAGAAAGAAAGGAAGGAAGGAAGGAAGGAAGAAAGAAAGAAAGAAAGAAAGAAAGAAAGAAAGAAAGAAAGAAAGAAAGAAAGAAAGAAAGAAAGAAAGAAAGAAAGAAAGAAAGAAAGAAAGAAAGAAAGAAAGAAAGAAAGAAAGAAAGAAAGAAAGAAAGAAAGAAAGAAAGAAAGGCAAGCAATAGCTCCAAAAAGAGGATGTGGGTGGTATATTTCTAAAAAAGCCAGTGTGGTTAGTCAGTTAAAAGAATGGAACAAAATGTAACTTGGGAAGCAGATAGATATCCAATTGCCCTTGCCCTTCTACATTATTGTGAGAGGGAATGCCACCTAGAGTGTCACTCTCAGTTCGCTCTGAATTAACATTAATGCAATTATCAAATATAAACAATGAAATAACAACTAGAGCCTTCTGAATTCATTTGAGTATACAAAAATGCAGGTTTTAGAAGAAAGAATTTAGAGAAATTTTCAGACCAAGAGAACTTTGTTTCCTCTCTTTGGAAATTGGAGCAATAGTGGAGGTAGAGACTGTTTTTCTTTAGAAAAGATAAGGATAACAGAATTTAACCTCCCTTCGTTATTCATAAGAATATATTCATAAGAAATTCATAATTCACAAGAAATATTTATTCCTTTTTAACAGAAAATCACCAAAGTTCAGAAAGATACTTATCCAAAAATCATATTTAAAAAAAAGCATGAAATTTTGGGTTTTTTTCGCATTTGTTTCAAATTATAACTGCTAGAGAATAAAAATCAAATAGTCACATCAATAGTCCCCAAATATCTTTCACAATGTTTTCCATTGCTTTCACATCAAGATTTGATAACTACTAATTCTGATATCCTGTCAGTGATAATCAGATAAAATGATCAATATTGTTATTTTTATTTCAACATTTTTGTCAAGATTTATGATTTATAATACTCTGTTGAGAATACCTCATCACAATGAGCTACCATTGATTTAACTGTCATTTCACAGGGGGATTTAATATATCTCTACTGTTAATTTTCATCAACTTGAAAATTTCAATGATATTTATAATCACAGACTTCTTCCATATTTTACATACAATATTAATGATAAAATATTTTAAATGAATTATTGCTAGGTGCTTTTGGAATGCTGGATGTGATAGTCTTTTTATTCATATTACTTTTGGAATACTTCTGAAATGCCTATTTAACCAGGAAATTTACCTGATAACTCCATTTACTAGAAAAAACAATGCTTTCAACAAATGATGGCATCGTTTTAATTTACACAAAATAGAAATTTAAGTGCTGCTTAAGTTCATTGCCAGCTAAATTGGAGCACAAATAAAGAAATATAGATTTGAATCCCTTCCCACTAACTACTGAAAAGTGCCTTTATTTTAAACGGGATCATCTTTATTTTCTAACAATTTAACATGAAAACTTCGTGGTGTACAATTGATGCAATTATGTCTTTATTAAGTATATCGTCCTACGTCTTCTGCTCATTACCTAAATATACCTCCTCAAAGAGCAATTAGTGGCCTGTAAAGAGGATGGACTGATTTTTCTGTTAGGCAGGTAGAAAAGTCAATTATTCTAGGCTTTGCATCAAATAGCTTTTGATTTGATGCTTGATATCAATTGTTTTTAAGTGTGTGAATGTTATGTTATTTCGTGTGCCTAAACCACAAATGGCCCCTGGAAAGACCTCTTACCATTAACAATAAAACTTGCAGAGGAAAATTCAAAAACACTCAAGGAGGGTAGTGTTTGTACTGCCTTTTGATGGGTGTGTTTTGCGCTGTGGGATAGAAGACAGTTTAAAAGGGCACTGCGTGAAAAAAGAAGTGACTGACCGCAGCTTGCAAGCCAGCTTCAGTGAAGCAGAGGTTTCTACAGCTTCTCTCAGCAAAGGGGAGTTTCTAACGGTCCCCTGCTGACTTCACAGCCTGCACCCAGCAGCCACAGTGGAAACTTACCGGTGTGATAATAATCACTTAAGAGTAAGACTGTGGTGCAGACCCTTTCCCCCACACTAGAAACCCCCTGAGTAAAGCTTTATCCCCTGGAGAGATTCAGAAACTTAAAATACATGAAAACAGGTGTGTATTGCCCTGACACTTAGAGAAATTGGGTCGAATAGCTTTTTCCCTCTTTACATCTTTCTAGTACAAGAATAGAGCGTAAGCAAAATGTAACCAGAATTTTGGCATTTAACTTATAAATGTAATAAAACAGTTACTGAGAATATTTTAAGGAGTAAAAATGAATAATCTTTGTTAAAAATGGGGGAAGTGCATTTTGTGTGAAATAATAAACTGCCATACATTAAGACTCATGCCTTTGGACTATGGAATATCAGGTAAAATGGGAACCATGCATTTTGATTTTTAAATGTTTGCATTATTTGCATTTTATGTAGACATCATTAAATAAATGTAATTATTTTTAATAATTTTATTGGGACCAAAGTGATAAAAAATCTTTCACAGTAATATTAAGTTACATAGTGACAATGAATCAGGGCCATTTCCTCCACCAGGGTTGTCCTCTCTCCACCCCTTTTCCCAGCATGTGTCCCATATCGTTTTAAAAAGTTACTATACTTTTCTCTAATGAAGGTCATCTATGTTTTCTAAAAATTGTCATATCTCTTGCAAATAAAATTGTACAGTTTAAATCAATGTACAAAAGACAGTATTTTCAAGAATAAGCAATCTGTGGATCATTAAATTCAGGAAGGTTATTGTCAATTAAATTCAACATTTGGACATCATTTTCCAGATTGCAAAGTGCTTTCTTCACTCATCACTATATTTTAAGTAGAAACATACCTCCAAGTTATCATACTAATTTTAAGTTATAATACAATCAAGTAAATCTTAAAATATCCACATTCAAGAAAATACCACAAGAATTAAAAATCTTTTCTCTTTATGCTAATCACTGAATGATGTACAATAGAATATCTTAAATGCTAAATATTTTACCATGATCAATCATTTACTCTGCAGAGAAAAATTAATAAAAAATACATTAAGAAATAGAACAAACATTCACATGCAGGTGAAATTGGTGCTAAACTCTTCGATGTCAAGATATTCTACTCATTTTCTTGTACATTTTCCAGAGATAATCGCCATGCTCCAATGATAACAATACACAAAACAGGCATAATTTAAAAAAACATAAAACCAAAAACCAAGAGTAGAAAAGTCTTACATTATTAAAAAAAAGAATTCAACTTTTCATGTGGTAAATAAATATTCAGACAAAGCAAATATGTTTGGTGATGAAGCGTTTTTAAAGTAAATGATCCTTTTCTTTCAATTTCAAAATTTAAAATTAACATGGCTACCTGCAACTAATAAGCTGCAGTAATGAAATGATCTTGCACCATATGATAGTGTGAATCTAAATTTTGTTTTCCCTAGCATAAAGTCACCATGGTAAAACAAGCATTTGAGTTATAAATATTTAGTGTCACTCAACAATTTTTGATTTTCTGAAACTTAAACATCAGAATTATATGAAACTCAAAATTTTAGAGGAAAACTGTGAATTCTACTCAAATAAACTCCACTTTTTTCTTTTTTTGTTTTGGATTTTGGGCCACACCTGATAGTGCTGAGATTACTGAGATTACTTCTGACTCTTTGTCAGAAATTACTCCTGATGACTCAGGGGACCTTTTGGGATGCTAGGAAATCAAACAGGGTTGGTCATTTGCAAGGCAACACCCTACTTGCTGGGCTATTGTCTTGACCCCATAAACCTAATTTTTAACTCAATCATATGTAAACTAATAAATTTATGTATGCAAATTTATACATGTTAATTCTTTCAGAAGAATTTACAGTTTTAAGATAGCTCAATCATCATGAAAATCTTATAAACAACGAAGAGGTTTATGCTCTATCAATATATATAGACACAAATAATGCATACACATATTAATAAGTTAACAGAATTCTGTAGCTAGGCCAGGAATAGAATCCAGGTTACATATTTTTAGACTAGTGCCTCTTTGGTTTTCACACACAATATGATACTTACCCATATGCTTTAAAAGGACACAGCTTTCAACAAAGAGAGCAGCGGGAGATAAATTGTATAACCTTAGAACCAAATCAAACTCTGTATGGCATAGACCCAAGTGCCTATGTCTGAAGTCCTCCTCTCTTTAAAACCCACCACCTACATATTCGTGGTTTCAAAACATGTTTTTCTCCTTTCTGCCTCTTGGTTCTGTAATTTCCCTAACTCTAAGGAAACATGTAACTTTCAACGACAATAAAGCTGAGAGCCACTCATTGTGTTCCAGGTACCAGATTAGGTACTTATAAAGCATTATTTTATTTAATGATTACAATGAACTACACAATAAATACTATGCACAGATTATTACGAGGACACAGAAGCATTATGATTATCAAATAAAACCTTGAGATCTATGTTTATATGCCTGCAGAAAATGGAAGTTTATATTTTAGTCATCTCTGTGTTTAAATTTGCTTCCAATTATTTAAGTGATTGATGAGATGTAATGGAGAAGGATCACCCTATGGAGCTGAATAACAAGCCATTTCCTAGCTACATACACATGTTAAAAGAGAACATGTTCAAAAAGAGATTCATCAAAAGGAATATACAGGTCAGGAGATAGTAAGGGAGTGACCTGCAGTGGTAAGCATTAGCCTGGTTTCCACACAAGGCACCACCTGGTCCTAAGTAGGGTTGAGTGAGGCTCTGGGCACTGTAAGGGTGATCCCACTAACCTTGGGGGCTGAACAAGCTGAGCAGCATAGTATTCTAATCATGATGGGCTGTAGACGTCCTGTATGCTGCCTGAGAGTCCCCTCCCCCTCTTACCTCATCCTTTAAATAATAAGCAATGGAGTACAGTAAATATCTGTATCAAATAACTTTTGATACAGGGAAAATTGCTTAAATCTCTATCATTTCCTTTCCTGAAAAGATTATACCTACCCCACAGTATTGTCTTAGGGATTGAAAGATACACTTGGCATATGCTAGTGCACTGTTCTTCATTCGTCATATTGCTCGTTCTCAATAAGTATCAGCCAAGCTGCTTCAGAAAGATTAAGATTTACTAAAACCTGGCTGTTTACAGGACCCAGCCCCTTGGGGGTAGAAACCTTTTTTGTCACAAATCAGGATAGGCATTCAACCACAAAAGAGCCTCTGATTGATCATGGTGCCTCACAAAGTTATGAAAACTTAAAATCAAATAATAATGATTTCCTCCACATTTTGCTTAGGTCTACATTGATTTGGAGTTGCTAAAATTCTAAGACCTAGCAAACAATTCATACCCAGAATTCTTTTTCTAAGTATTATCATTTATTTAATTTTCAGAGTCATGCATAAAAAAAGAAGTTTGTCTTGCATGTGGCTTACTTGGAGTAGATTCTCAGCACCCCATTTAGGAGTGATTTCTGAGAGTAGAGAAGAGCATAATCCCTGATTATGGTTAGGTGTGGCCCAAAACAAGTAAATAAAAGTGTGGTCATTGAAGGGAACTTTATTTAAAATAAAGTAAAACAAAAAAGTAATTTGGACTAGAGAAATAGTTCACAAAATGAGCACATGCTTTCATGTTCAGAAAACAGTGCTTAATCTCTGGGACCTTAGCTCCTCCTTATCATCATCCCTCTCTCCCACATCACAGAGGAGTTGTTCCTAATGGGAGTTGTCTCCAAGCGAACCAAAATGATGTTAATAAATGAAGCCAGCTCTGACAGCCTGATCATTTGGATCACAAACTATACTTGTTTTCTTCTGGGCTGTATATCTAGGTTCCCAAACTCTGCTTCACACACATTGTCTATTCACTGCCTTGCTTCCCATCCTCAGAATTTTATGACCATAGGATTTTATTTTGTCAGAAAAATAGACAGCATCTTGACTGAGAGCAATGGGTAAAGCTAAAGAGAGATCTTGATTTCTTATCGAATTTTTTTCTGAAATGAGAATGTACCACCCATTCACACCTCATGGCATTCTTGGCAGCTATGTGCTCCTTATATAAAATCAGCATATCGCAAATGTCCTCTGAGTCTTAAAAATGGAATAACAGTGACCATAAAAATTGATACTCTACATTAAATTAAATGTAAAATAAAAAACATGCATAAATAAAATTTATTGTAAACTATTTTGAACATGAAGGGTAATATATTACAGAAAAGTATATTTTAAAGATAATGAAAGAATTTCAACATTAAAATTTGTACTTTCGGTTGAGCTGTGAGTTCATCTTAGTGCTTTAATTGCCACTTCCTTATGAAAGGTTCTGAATCTGTCAATTAATCCAGTATTCTAACAACTCACATTGTGTAAAAGAAAAATTGTTTCAAAGCATCCATTATCATTTGCAATTAATTGATCATTAAAGATGAATATTTGTGAATAAGATCTATAACAAGATACACTTTATTGTTCTGAGCATGTATATACACAGAAAGTTAGCCAGTAATCCTTTCTTTCAATATATTCATTTTTTAAAAACTGGCACAATGCTAACAGTATTCAAAGGCTACTCCTGACTGTTTTCAATGGCCTTTCCAGTGGTGCTCAGAAAATCATGCAGAGCCTTGAATCAAACCTATTCTCAAGGGTATATGTGTTCCAGGTCTTTAGTCTATCTAGCCCGTTTACAGTATGTTCTTTATGTGACTACATGGGCTTAACCTTCTAAAATAGCCAGGAGAAGCCTATGAAGACCTAAGTAGTCTCGATCTATTTCCATAGCACTATATTTATATTCTTGTTTTGAATATTTATCATATGTACTAGGAAGGTAATACTTCAGTGTTTAGATCAGGAGAAGGTTTTATAAATAAACTTCAGTTTTCTCATGTAATTTATTATATTTTTTAAAGTATCTTTTCATGATGTAGTGTACGGGAAATTTTTTTGTTTTTTGTTTGTTTTTGAAGGAACACACATATTTCGCCCAGCTCTTAATGGTCACTCCTGTCTCTGCACTCATAAATGACTCCTGGCAGGTTCACGAGAATATGTGAAATGTCGGGGATTGAACCCAGGTATTGCAAGGCAAATGCCTTCTACCCATTGTGCTAGTTCTCTGGCCCCAGGAAGGAAAATGGTTTTGAAAACCATTGATCTAGGTCACAACCACTTGGGTTAATGGGAACTTGAAGTTTAGTGTGCTCCTCTCCTAATGGAATTCCCCTATGATTATTTATAATCCAGGAAATATTATATATACACACATATATATATGTGTATATATATATATTAGCTCAACTGATAGAGAGCTCAAACCTGTCCTCTTCAATTTGGAGGAACCAGTCTTCTCTTTATCATAATGCTGATTCCATAGTGTAGTGGTTATCACGTTCACTTCACACTTCTTAGCTCCTCTGCAAAGCTCTCTTACATATTTTAAAATTTTAGTTTACGACAACATTGCTCATATGACTCAAATCATTTTAGATTTCAGTATCTCTGACATTGTACTGACAGTCAGTATTACTTGGCCTTCCATTTGAATTCTGCCATTTAAAATATAACCAAGTCAGTAATTTCCTATAAAAAGTTACACTGGTTTATTTAAATATTTTTTTTCTGTTCTTTGTTTCTAGTGCCAATTTCCCTGATAACTTGCATTATCTTTTACTGGATAGAACCGTTAGTTAGATAAGGCAAGAAGTGATAAAATTCTGCTTTGGATAAATGAGATTTTTCAATTGAAAGTGCACTTGAAGTCCAGCTTTGTCGTTTATATTGGATAAATTTATTCTGCTCTCTTTTGGCAGGCCCAAAAGATTACACTTCTACATTATATTAACTGTTAATATTTATTGAACATATCTTTTGTGCCAGGAAATTTATATTTGACTTCATTTAATGCTCTCAGCAGCATTATGAGGCAGGTGTTACTATCAACCACACTCTACACAGAGAACTGGATTTGAAACACAGAGATTAAACATATGTCCCAAATTCACAGTTCTCAGAGACATTCAGCAATCCAACTTCAAAGTTCAACCAGCCAAACTCTTGAGTTATCTAGATTGTGAACTTGATTTCAACAACTCTTTTCACTACACAAAAGTGTTCTCTCCACAATTCTAGAGCTTATCATTAAGGGAAGTGCTTCTTTGAAACAGGCCTCTCATTTACATTTTAACAGCTGAGGTCTGTTTTTTTTTTTTTCACCAAGATTGACTATATCTTGCTCTTGTGCATCTAAAAATGAAGTCTGGGCTTCCTGATTTCCTGCTTGAGGCGACAAAGGAAGACTCCAGCAAACTTAATACCATAAAGTACACTATCTCTGCCCACAAGGAGATGTCAGAATCCTGCCATGAGTTTATAAAGGTCCTCTGTATTCCTCCATACTTGGCTTCCTAATTTCCTGCTTGAAACTGCAGAAGACCTCAGTGAACTTAATCCCATCAAGAAAAGCTATTCCTATCCACAAAGGGTAGTGTCAGAAGAGCACAGCTGTTCTACTTCTCTTCATGGCCACGCTAAACTTCTAGCCAATAAACTCTGCCATTATACATAGGACAAAACCACACTACAAGAGAGACAATGGCAAAACAATGCAAGTCAACTCCATGCATAGAGAATGAAGATGGCAGCTCTGATGACTAACTAGCCAATCACCTAGTTAGTCTCTCAGATAATGAGTATGGAGAAGAAATATGGAGGATGTTCATGATACTCAAAGCATAGATCAAGTTGAACAGAACAAAAATAAGAATCAAGAGGATATAAAGATAGAAATCAGAAAACACCAAAATGAAATAGCAGGTCTGAAAATCTCAGTAGAATAAGTGAAAACCTCAATGGAAAGCCTCTCCAACAGAGTAACAGCAACTGAGGAGAGAATCAGTGGTGGAAGATCAGGTACAGAGCAACTCCATACAGCAGAAGAGATTGGAAAAGAGCCTTAAAGAAATGATCAGACGAAAAAAAAAAATACTCAAAGAATACAAACAATGAAAATAGAAGACTTCGATAAAATCAACAGAAAGAATATAAGAAATATTGGCGTCCCAAAGACACAGGATGAAAATCCCTGGAAGAATCAATAGTCAAGGACATCATTGCAGAGAAATTCCCAAAGTTAAATATTGGGTGCAACCAATTCCTGCATGTCCTAAGAGAACCAGCTATAAGCAACCTAAAGAAAAGCAACCCAAGACACATCGTACTCACAATAATGAATCCAGCAGATAGGGATAGAATACTGAAAGCATCAAGATAGAAATGGAAATTAAATTCAAAGGAGCATCCTTAAGATTTACAGAAGAGCTGTCACAAGAATCCCACAAGGCCAGAGAACAGTGGTGAAATATAGTGAAAAAACTCAATGAAATGAATGTTTCTCCTAGAATACTGCATCCAGCTAGACTCATGGTCATGTTAGAAGAAAGTATACATAGGGGGGCTGAGAGATAGCCTAGAGGTAGTGTGTTTGCCTTGCATGCAGAAGGACAGTGGTTTAAATCCCAGCATCCCATATGGTCCCCCGAGCCTGCCAAGAGCGATTACTGAGCACAGAACCGGGAGTAACCCCTGAGCGCAGCCAGGTTTGACCCAAAAAAACAAAAAATAAAAATAAAAAAGAAAGTATACATAGCTTCACAGATAAACAACAGTTCAGAAACTCAAAGCCAGACTTAAAAGAAAATCTGAAAGGTCTACTTTAAGATAAGAATGACCAACAGACACACCAAACTTTTACACACACAAAAAAAAAATACAACATTAAATCACATGACAATTATTTCTCACAGTGTCAAGAAACGGAATCCATTATGAGACAGAAAGTGTCAAAATGGATCAAAAGGTTGAACCCAACAAACTGCTGCCTACAAGAAATACATCTAAATAGTCAGAATGAATATAGACTCAAAATCAAAATCTGGAGTAAAATCATCCAAGCAAATAACTCTCTTATAAAAGCTAGAGTGACCATGATGGTATCTGATGACATAAACTTTAGACTCAGAAAATATATAAGGGACAAAGTGGATATTTTGTACTAACCAAGGGATGTATAAAACAGGAAGAAATCACACTTCTAAACATACATGTACCCTATGAGGAACCAGGAAAATATTAATTACAATTGTTGAAAAATCTAAAAGAAGACATCAAAGGCAACACAATAATAGTGGGAGATCTCAATACTGCCCTATTAACCCTTGATAGGTCAACCATACTGAAACCAAACAAAAATATACTAGCTCTGAAAGAGAGATGGAAGACAATATAGTAGGATTGAGAGAGAGAGAGAGAGAGAGAGAGAGAGAGAGAGAGATAGCACTCTATCCCCAGAAATTAGATATACATTCTTCTCCAATGCACATGGATCATTTTCAGGATAGACACACACTGGCCTACAATCTCCATAAATTAAAGAAGCTAGAAATCATAAAACAATCTTCTCAGATCACAGTGCACTGCTTTAGAAGTGAACTACAAAGGGCCACAGAAGAAAACCTTTAACAACTGGAAATTAAACAGTTCACTACTGAACAACCTATGGATCAGCGATAAAACCAAAGAGGAAAGTTATATTAGACTGCTCTGGTGAGACCTTCCAGTTTAAATTTTTCTATTTATTATATAAGAGTTAAAACCTAATTCACAAAAAAAAGTTAATAAAATTAAACTGAGGATGTGGCAGAAGGAAGCATATGCATGAAACCTGAGAGACAAATCAGGAGGACTGTCGTTTTTATAACTAATACGCTTTATTTGTCTATAAATCTAATCTTATATACTAATACTTAAAGTTTAGTAGATTTTGACAAATAGAGAGAAGGAATAACCCTATCTTTCTGTTACTTGTTTTAGAAGTGTTTTATTCAAGAGCATTGGAAGGAGAATGATTTCTCTTTTATTTATTGAAATTTTAACAGTGTTAGTTTTGGTTTTATTTTTTATTTTATTATTTTGTTTTTGTTTTTGTTTTTTTTTGTTTTTTGTTTTTTGTTTTTTTGTTTTTTTTTTTTTTTTT
>PVKC010047363.1:0-10870 GCA_004027635.1 Crocidura indochinensis | reverse complement strand
TCTCTCTCTCTCTCTGACTTATTTCACTCAGCATGATAGATTCCATGTACATCCATGTGTAGGAAAATTTCATGACTTCATCTCTTCTGACAGCTGCATAATATTCCATTGTGTATATGTACCACAGTTTCTTTAGCCATTCGTCTGTTGAAGGGCATCTAGATTGTTTCCAGAGTCTTGCTATGGTAAATAGTGCTGCTGCAATGAATATAGGTGTAAGGAAGGGGTTTTTGTATTGTATTTTTGTGTTCCTAGGGTATATTCCTAAGAGTGGTATAGCTGAATCATATGGGAGCTCAATTTCCAGTTTCTGGAGGAATCTCCATATCGCTTTCCATAAAGGTTGAACTACACGGCATTCCCACCAGCAGTGGATAAGTGTTCCTTTCTCTCCACATCCCCGCCAACACTGTTAGTTCTTGTTCTTTGTGATATGTGCCATTCTCTGTGGTGTGAGGTGGTACTAGTTCTTCTTGAGACGTGCCATTCTCTGAGGTGTGAGGTGATTTGCATTTTCTTGATGATTAATGATGCAGAATATTTTTTTCATATACCTTTTAGCTATCTGCATTTCTTTGAAAAAATTTCTGTTAATCTTTTCTTCCCATTTTTTGATGGTGTTAGATTATTTTTTCTTTGTTAAGCTCTACTAGTTTCTCATATATTATAGATATTAATCCCTTAACAGCTGGGCATTGGATGAATAGTTTCTCCCATTCCATGGGCAGTCTTGATATCCGCTCACTGTTTTCTCTGAGGTTCAGAGCTTCTTAATTTAAAGTAGTCATATTTTGCTCCCATTTGTTTGGTCAGTGGTGTTTCGCCTTTATTTCAATATTATGGCAGTTAACTACTGCTTTGTAATTCAGTTTGCAGTTGGGTAAGATAATATTTCTCATTTTCTTTTTTCCAAGGCTTGCTTTAACTATTTGTGGTGGTTTATTATTCCACATGAATTTAGACGTGTTTGATCTACTTCTTTTAAAAAGATCATAGGTATATTTATAGGAACTTCATTATATCTGTACAATGCTCTAGGGAGTATTGCCATTTTAATGATGTTAATCCTCCCGGTCCACAAGCAGGGAATGTGTGTCCATTTTCTTGTGTTTTCTCTTATTTCTTGAAGTAATGTTTTATAGTTTTTTTTGTATAGGTCTTTACCTCTTTATTTAAGTTGATTCCAAAGTACTTGGTTTTCTGAGGTGCAGTTGTGAATGAGTAGTCCTTTTTTTTTTTTAAATATCTATTTCTTCTCTTTCATTATTTGTATATCAGAAAGCCATGGACTTTTACACTGCTAATTTTGTAACCTGCTAGTTTACTGTACACTTCCATTGCTTCTAGCTTCATTGTCTTAACGGTTTTTCTAAGTATGGTATCTCATCGTCTGTAATAATGAGAACTTTAGTTCTTTCCTTCTTTGCCGGGTGCCCTTGATATCTTTTTCTTGCCTAATTGCTCTGGTAAGTACTTCCAGTACTATATTGAATAGAAGTGAAGAAAGCAGACAACCCTGACTTTATGCCAGATCTTATAGGGAAGGGCTTTTTTAAGCTTCTCCCCTATTGAAAATAATGTTTTCTGAGAGCTTGTGGTAAATGCTGACTTGTACCTTTTTTCATTTTAATATGATCATTTCTCCATTAGCATCATAAAGCAGGAGCACCCCAGTGAAGAACTTTCCAAGGATGAGATCATTCTTCAGTTGAAAGCTGAAGCAAGGCATTTGTTGGGGAGTAACTCAGTGAAGCGTCATCTGTTGTCTCGCTTACAAAATGATCTCAAAGACTGTCGCAAGAAAATCGAAGATCTGCAAAGAGCAGAGAAGGATGAGAAAAGCATGGAAATTGAGGTTTGTAGAATTTATTCAGATAAGCTATTTTTGAAAGGGTCAGTAGAAACAGAATTTGCACTTTTTTTTTTTTTTTTTGGTTTTTGGGCCACACCTGGCGACGCTCAGGGGTTACTCCTGGCTATTCGCTCAGAAGTCGCTCCTGGCAGGCACGGGGGACCATATGGGGAACCGGGGGATCGAACCGCGGTCTGTCCTAGATTAGCGCAGGCACCTTATCTCCAGCGTCACCGCCCGGCCCCAGAATTTGCACATTTAAAGTAAGACCTTTCTTTTAAAGGTTTGTTGGAGTTTTATTTTATTTTATTTTGTTTTTTTGCTTTTTTTTTTTGTTTGTTTTGTTTTTGTTTTTGGGTCATATCCGGCAGCACTCAGGGGTTCCTCCTGGCAGGCTCAGGGGACCATATGGGATGCCGGGATTCGAACCACCGTCCTTCTGCATCTAAGGCAAACGCCTTACTGCTGTGCTATCTCTCTGGCCCCATATTTTATGTTTTAAATGGGGGGAAAACACACAAACAGTGGTACTCAGGGCTTATTCCTGTTTCTGCATTCAAAGATCCCTCCTGGCAGGCAGGGCATGGGGGACCTTACGTGGTGTTTGGGGATCAAACCCAGGTCGTCCACATAGTAAGAAAGTGCCTTACCCACTGTATTATTATTCAGTCTTGATTTATTTATTTAAGAGGAAAGAACTTTTTGGGGGGCTCCCAAGAAGTACGCAGGAGATCTGGGGGCCCCATTGGTAGTTCTTGGCCAGCTTGGCCAGTCATTCAATGCAAGGATCTGAGGAGAGGTGCTGAACAGGATCTGTGGTGCAGGGGTTCCTTGAGTCCCTTTCAGACTAAGGATTGACAGGACTATACTTGGTGGTATTGAGAGATTTCCAGGGTTGCATCTGGCTATCTTTGGGGACCAGGTGCCAGGACTTGAACCTGGGTTGAGGATAAGTTTAAAGACAGAAATGCCACTTCAAATAATATGTTTCCTGGCTAGAGTTAGTACAGGGTTAGTGTGTTTACCATGCACATGAATGACCTGGGATTGATCCTCAGCAACCCATATGGTTCTCTAGGCTCTTGCCAGGAGTGATCCCTGAGCCAGAACCAGGGGTAAGCTCTGAGCCACTGCTGGTTGAGGCCCTGAAACAAAAAAAGGGGTGTGAGTAGCAGGGCAGTAGCATGACTGGTAGAGCACTTACCGTGCAAGTGGTAGACCTGGGTAGTAGACCCAGTAGTAGACCATTTTCGCATATGGTTGATTCCCTGAGCACTACTGGGAGCAGTTGCTAAGTGGAGCCATGTGTAATCCCTGAGCATCATTGGGTATAGCCCCAAAACAAAACAAAGCCTGAAAGAAAGAAATCTGTTTTCTCATTATAATTGGTACTTAGTAAGCAAGATGTTGGTTGATTCATTTCCTTGACCACAAATCCAAGCAAGCACGTTGTATTATGAGTTATCGCCATTTTCGTATACTAATAGTTCTTTAAAACTTTGCATTAATATTTCGTTAGCATTTTGTATATGCAATTCCTGTGATCCCAAACTATTATAACAAACTATTTTGCATAAGAAAATTGTCTTACAGGTGGGAAAGACAAAGTATCAAATGTGATGCCATTGAAATTCATCTCTAGATTTTTTGTTTGTTTGTTTGTATTTGGGCCACATCCAGAGGCGCTCTGGGATTACTCCTGGCTACGAGCTCAGAAATCGCTCCTGGCTCAGGGGACCACATGGGATGCCCGGGATCGAATTCAGGTTTGTCCTGGGTCAGCCGTTTGTAAGACAAACACCCTATCACTGCGCTATCTTTCTGGCCCCATCTCTAGATTGTTTTATATATAGCAGAGGAACATGTGGTGACTCTTTTTCTGTGGTTATGATCTCTAGGAAAACTGAAACTTGACCAATAATCTGACCTTAGTAGTTGGCCAAGAGGTCAAGGTTTGCTTCCCCAATATCTCAGATTGTTCTTTTATGAACAGTCCCTTGAATATGTCAAGTCACAACCTATGTATCCTGTCAAAAGAAAGTATCAGAGACCTTGTAACTGATAAAGAAAGGACGTTAAAGGGGAATGGATGTGGAATTTTTGCTTTGCGTTATTTAATCTTCTGATTCTTTAATCTAGGAGGAAGAATCATTAAAATAATCTTTTAACAAAACCAAAATATGCAGTGATTTCTGTGGTGCCTATCACAATGGAATTTTAATTATGACTAGCTTATTTTCCAGAAATAATAGTGTTTTTTACTAGTTAAAAACCCTGCCTCTTCTGATTGCTTTTGAGGACTTTACTGATTTCAATGTTAACAGCCAAATGGGAAATAATTCTTTCTCACAGCATTTTTGTTTAATTTTTGGACTACACCCAATGACACATAGGTGTTACTCCTAGTTTTGCACTTAGAAAGCACTACTGGCAGGCTTATGCTGGGGATTGAACCTGAGTCCATTCAGGTTGGCAGCATGCAAGGCAAATGCCCTTCCACTGTGCTATCCCTCCTGCTCCCTCCACCCCCACAGAACTTTCAACACTTTTGAAGCAAGCCATTTGGTTTCAATGTTTCTTCAAAAGAAAGGGAATGATAGAGCACATCCCTGTTTATGTTATTCTAGCTGATGAGTGAAACAATAACCATTATTTAAGGCACTTAAAATCTGGAGCAGCACTATCTGATAAAAAAAGTAAAGTGGAGCCACATAAGTCATTTTAAGCTTAGTGAAATTCAATTCAATTCAATTCAGTGAAAGGTGAAACTGAAATACAGTGAAAGGTTTGTTTAACATATAAAGGTTTTGTTTAATATATAATACCTATAATTATGTAATCAGTCTAAAATTATTATGAGTTTGCATTTGTGTATGTGCTGTGATTCTTGAGATCTGGCATACAGCTTTGATTTATGGAACATTTCGAGACACCATGACCATAGGTAGTTAATGGTTAGCATTTCACAGTACAGATCTATCAGGAGATGATTGTATTTAATTGTGTTATAAGACTGACTGGCAGGTGCTACAGTGAAAAGGATTATTAAGTAGGGTCTAGAGATGTAAGACAGACTTAGTGAAATAGTCAGGGATAAAACTTTTGATCTCCATTCAGAGGCGTTGAAAGGGATTATTTCAGCCCTGAGCAGTAGTATATAAAGGAATGTAGCAAATTAGTAACTGTGATTAGGCCATATGAATAGATCTCTTTATTATATAATCTCAACCTTTCTGAAAGCTTTAATGATACACATGCCTCAGTATCAATTTAAGGAGGTCCATGCCTTGACTATGCCACTCTTGGCACAGTGCTTGGAGGCAAGGCCTGACTGAATATTTTTTTATGAACATTTCAGAGGTATTGACATGATGAGTGCCAGTACACAGGAGCATATAGTGTAATAATATGGCAAAACTGAATTCTGTGGTGTGTGAAAGAGAGAAATAGATAAGGAGAGAGAGAGAGAGGGAGAGAGAGAGAGAGAGAGAAGGAGAGAGAGAAGGAGGGAGGGAGGGAGGGAGGGAGAGAGAGGAGAGAGAGAGAGAGAACGAACTTACTTGATTCTGTGACTCTGGTTCAAATCCTCAGTAACACACTCCTGATTCTCTGAGCAACACCTGGGGGTCATTCCTGAGCAAAGAGCCAAGAATAGCTTCTGTACATTGTCCTGTTTGGCTCCTATTCCTTCCCACCAAATTGTGGAAGGAGGGATGGAAGGGAGAGAGGGAGGGAAGGAGGGAGAAATGAGAACTCAAAACAGTTTGAAAAAGAATTTATTAAAATAAAACAAGTATCTCCAATGGGGAAAGAGATAGAAATGAATATGATAAACTTCAAAAATATGGAGGTAAAGTTGAAATAAAAGAAAGTTCATTCTAAGCCCAGAAAATATCCTTTAAAGTCTCATTAGCACCGCCAGGTTTGGAGATATGAACAGGATAGATATTCTTAACATTTCCCCCTTCTGATTGGGATTGAGGTAATGGGAATATAGAAAAAGTCAAGAGGAAGGAGAAAAGCCACCTACCAGAGCAGGTTCCTCCGAAGGGACCTCAGGATTCTGTTGTCCTACATTGAATCTGAAGGCTGAAACAAATCCCTGGTGTTTTGTCCTCCGACATTCGATAAGATAAATATACTTCGACCCTTTTCTGGAATATACAGTGGTTTTTGTTCCTTGGGGGTAGTGGGTACATTGTAGAAGAGCTCAACGTGCAGGTAAATACATAAGCCAGCATCAAGCACTTAAAACACCACTACTAACAAGCAACACAATTTTATGGTCCTTTTAATAAAACTCATTAGAAAAAATAAGGAGGTCAGGTACTTGATTTGTATGCAGCTTTGCTGAGACTCTGGTTTATATCCTCAGCAACTCATGTGACCCTTTGAGCACCACCAGGGGTCCTTTCTTTTCTCTGGTTGTAAGAGGAAATTATATATAAGTAGACATAGCTGAGAGAATCAAAAGACAAATGAAAATGATGATTAGTAAGAAGTCTGACAATACAGAACATGCAAATTAAAAGTTATTATTTACTTTCCCTATCCAATATGATCTTGGTTTAAAGATTCTTTTAAGCAATGCAGACTAAGTCCTACCTGAGATTTCATAGATAACTTTTGTGGAAACATTACCCAAAGTCTATCAGAAAAGCTTGAAAATAATACACACTGAACGGCAATGATGGGACATAACACGTTAACTACATTTGAAAGATTTTAGGGTTATACTCCTAAAACATATGTTATAAAGTAGCTTCAAAAATTTTATTGGGGCTGGAGAGATAGCATAGCAGTAGAGCATTTGTCTTGCACATGGCCAATTAAGTACAGACGGTCGTTCGAATCCCATCATCCCATATGGTCCCCTATGCCAGGAGCCATTTCTGAATGCAGAGCCAGGAGTAATTCCTGAGCACCACTGGGTGTGACCCCCCCCAAATTATCTATTGAATTAAATGAGTCAATACCAATTCTATAAAGAAATACAGAATAGACACAAAATTTAGTAGATGTGAAAGTATGATAGACATTAAACATTTTTTTTCAGTCTCAAAATTTTTCTTAAGGCACTCAGTAGAGAATGTGATTTAAAAATGGAGGTGCCAGAAATACCACTTCACAACTAACTGACCATCATTGACCAACTGACCAACACTGATCAGATACATTTTTAAAAGCTCCTCTGTCACTTCTGGGGGATTTGTACCAGAAATGTAGAACCTGGATTAAAGCCCCATGCTTTAATGAACTCAGCTAACTGGCCAATCGTAACATGGATTTAATAATACCAGGAAAGCAAGGTTGAGGGACATCCTATAAAATAATTAGTTAATACTCTTTAGAAATGTAGTTGGGTGGATTGTTTGGAAAAATAATATAGGCATTAAGTCCTTGCCTGGGATTCCTCTTTGCTGTCCTTTGCTAGTCATACTTTTTGCAGTTCTGTCTGGGAAAGAATATGAAAGATATATTAAAAGTTCTTTGTAATGTTTTTGCAGTTTTAAAAAAGTATGTACAAAATTATTTCAAAGTGAGTACTTAATCTGAAAAAATTTTAATCTATATTTTTGACAATTAGGCTAAAGTAAAAGCTTCAGAAAGAACTGCTCAGCAAGTATGTCATGACTCTTCTGCTTGTGATTTGATAGTGAAAGATGATAATCTGCGACTACAAAATGAAATTCAAGTTTTACAACAACAAAATCAGGTGATTAAAGCTATACTTTATTTCTTTTTGCGACAATTTTTATAACCATATTAACTTTTTTTCCAAGAAAATAGTTTGTTTTTATTTTTTCCTGAAAATACATGAGCAATTTGAGTTAGGTATGTACATCAGTCGGTAATTATTGTAGCTTTTTTTTTTTGTTTTAACTTAGTGTACATCATAGAGTAGCAGTTTGTAAGGTGAGTTAGTAGAAACTTACTTTTCTTTTAATCTGAGGATGATTGATCAATGTATTTTTTTCTTCCTTCTGGGACTCCTGACGATTTTTGATTCTAATACACATTTTCTTTGGTGGTTGTTAGTTTTGGGGGATGGGTTGGGGTTTTCTGGTTGTCCTCAAGGACCATATGGTAATAGAAATCAAATCCAGGGACTTAGACACACAAAGACAAATTCTGCACTTTTCTGAGACTTAGTGTACAGCATGAGTTAGCCAAAACTCCAGCTAAATGTTTTCCTTTAATATATATCAAAATAAAGACAACAGTTTCCTTTTTACTTCTGTTGAAGAAGTATGTGTCCAAGAAATGAATTTATATTTTAATCAAAGCTCCAGAACGTCTTTTCTTCTAAAGAATTTAAAAAATCTATATGTCAAATAACACTACCAGGATATTATTAATACCTGGAGAATATTTAAATATGAAATTAGACAAATCAATTAAATTGTTTATTTCCTCTTAACGCTCTATTCTTTTTATTTCAACTTAGGAGCTTAAAGAAACGGAAGAAAAACTGAAAATTAAAAATCAAGACTTGTGTAACCAAATGAGACAAATGGTACAAGATTTTGACCATGACAAACAGGAAGCTGTGGATAGGTACAAACTATAGAGGCCAATATCTTCCTGGAAATACTTTCTTTGCTTTCCAAATATGATTCAAGAGAAGTAATAGAATCCATCTTTTCTATCAAGATCTTGGTTTGGAGATGAGTTTCATGCTTCTAAGATTAGAATTTGGAATGTTTTCCATAGAAACGATGTTATGTAAATAAATAGTTGGTTTCTATAGCACCATCAAAACTGTATTGTACTTTAATAGTACAGTTTAATGGTATTTAAAAGGCAAATTTTGGGAACTGTTCTTTATAGGAAGAAATATGTTGTCCCAATACAAAATCATAAATTTGGAAACAGACTTTTGGAGCATAACTTACTTGTGAGTTGAATCTGAGTCGACTTGGAATTTGGATTCACAATCTCAGTTATTTTAATCTTTTTGTTTCTAAACAATTCCTTGACATGGGGCTATTATCTGTATTTTAAGTCTGAGCACATTCATTCTCACATCTAAATTTTTGGTTTTCCTCTGGTAGCACTTGGAGAAAGACTATTCAAAATATTTTCATAAGGCCACCGGCTGTGAATGAATTATTGAAGAAAGTCAGTTTGACTTTATAATCTGTTGCGGGAAGGATGGTAGGAAAACAAACGGATGCTGGTGTTGCAAGTCATGGAGGGCATTTCTTAGATACTTCTGCCCACCATTTCTTTCTAGGTGTGAGAGGACATATCAGCAGCACCACGAAGCCATGAAAGCCCAAATCCGTGAGAGCTTGTTAGCAAAGCATGTTTTGGAGAAGCAGCAGCTCTTTGAGGCTTATGAAGGGACTTGTTTGCAACTTAGGTGAGTTAACGTGTTGAACTGCTCTCTAGGTTGCAGAGATCACATTCTCCCATCATTTGAGGTAAAATGGTTTATTCTGTAGCCCTTGCATTATGTGGTCATTTTGTGACTTGTTTTCTATATCCAAGGTCTGACTTAGATAAGATGAACAAGGAGTTGACCTCTGTTCAGGAGTGTTACCTGGAAGTGTGCAGAGAAAAAGACACTCTCGAATTAAATATCAGAAAGACCATGGAAAAGGAATATCATGAGAAGGAAGAGAAGGTACGATATGCTTATGTTATGTTGGCTTCATTTTGTTTCTCTGGCTTTACAGTTATCATTTTAAGCTGTACACTGTTTTCTAGACTGGGAATGCATCCATAGACTTTATTTTTTAAACGTTATTGATTGATTGATTGATTTTGGGGCCACACCCAGCAGTGTTTAGGGGTGACTCCTGATTCTTACACTCAGAAATCTCCCCTGGCAGGCTGGGGGACCATTTGGGATGTTGGGAATCGAACCAGGTCCCTCCCCGGTCGACAGCATGCAAGGCAAATGCCCTACTGCTGTGCTATCTCTCTGACCGACCCCTTTAGACTTTTTTTTCATGCTTTGCTTTGAAATTTATTACTTTGATAAAATTCACAAAGCATATCAAGCTGTGAAATGGTAGTCAAGACCTTCGTAGAAATGGAAATATATGTACATATATAATTATTCTTTTTTACCTTTATTCTAGAAGGCTAAATAAATAAATTTAAAAAAGAAGTGTCAGAATAAGCAAGAGTGGACCAGTCTCGTTTCCAGTCTGGTGCTTCCTCTTGCTGCTCAGGTGACTCTGCATAATTCTGTCAGTGACTATGTTCTCTGACCCGTTTCTCTCTCAGTACCTCACTTGATATCTAGGTCTTCCAGGAAACAAAAGAGTTGGGAGGTTGAAACTGGATCTCATTGTCAGGAAGTGGGAACATGTAGAAAGATCCCTGGATTTCCCTTTCAGGGAAATTTTTGTTTCAGGGAACCTGTGAGCACTCCAGTAGCCTTTCCAAGTCACCATTGGTGAGTGACCTGGAGTGGAATCACATGTAAACCTCTGGCCCTATCCGTTTCCTGTCCTGGCCTGACTCTCCTCCAGACCCATCTGATCCTTCCATGCCAGACCAGCCTGCAGACCACAATTGGAAAGCCACCTGAGTCAGGATTAGAAAATATTTTTAAAGGTCTGAGTAAAACTTGGTCATTCCAGGGGTTTCTGAAAAAAGAGTTCTATTAAAGCTAGTTGTTAACCTCCACAAACTCTAAAAGAACATGAAAGAGCACAGGAAGAATTTGGTTCCTTGAATATTTCAACTGATTATTTTTGAGTAGGTTAGTTAATATGGTAAAAAAAAAAAACATGCCTCATATACATATCATATTGTGGGAAAAGAACTTCTAAAGGGAGCCCTTGTATTTTAATTAGTCCTGATGTAGAAAAGTTAAAATGGATTTTAAATTACTGAGAAGTGACCAAATTCATTTTCAGTGATGTCTTAAAAGATGAAAACTGGGAGACCATCTGTAGTCTAATTCTTTTCTTTTTAAAAGTATATAAATTGGCAAGAACATAAGGATAATTTTCTAAGGAAGATCTGTTCTTTTTTTTTTTTTTTTTTTTTTTTTTTTTT
>PVKC010047362.1:0-11083 GCA_004027635.1 Crocidura indochinensis | reverse complement strand
GGGGGATCGAACCGCGGTCCGACCTAGGTTAGCACAAGGCAAGGCAGGCACCTTACCTTTAGCGCCACCGCCCGGCCCCCCACTTACCAGTATTTCAATGGGAACTATGGACCTGGTTTTGGTTGGCTATAGTTTGAGGACCCCTGCCCTAGACTGAGAGAAGAAGTTGAGAGACAGAGAGAAAGAGGACAGTCATAGAGTGCAATGGACATTCCACACATGCGGCCCAGGATGTGTAGCTATATTATTATTTTAAACCTAGAAAATTCTTCAATTTTGTAATTTCTATTTGTATTTTTTTTATTTCTTCTCTAGTACAATTTTAATTGACTGTCCATTATATAATTTTTAGTTCCTTAAACATCTTCAACACTTCTTCTCTAAAGTATGCGTGATATAAGGTCAGAAAAATGGTCAAGTCTTCAGGGTTACCATCTTTGCTCACTAAGAATGATGAAGTTCTGAGTTTTTTCCCATTATAACATGTGCACAAGGAAAGTTTTCTTGGTTATGTGATATTGTGTAGATAGCCGCTTAGAGTTAGAATGTCAGTGTATTTTCTCTTTTTGATACATGAAGTAAACATATGTGCATCCATAACAGCAACTGCATGATTCATGAGGATCCTTATCTGCAAGTGAAAGGGTGCAGTACAGAGAACAGCTACCTAGCTTTGAGTTTCCAGAACTGAGGTAGAGCTTTCCTTTATTTTGGTTTAGATATTTTTTATTATATGATCAGTTTATATCTTCATGCACAACTATTCCATTTAGAGCAGGCTAGAATATTTTAGTGATAATATTCAGAATGCTTATTTCAGTACCACTGAGAAGTATGGCATGTGATATATGCTGCTAGCATCTTTTATGTAAAATGATATACAAAATATTTTCTAAGAGTTTAAAGTTATGTATCTTATTTACATACTTTTTGATTTGAATATATGACAATAATGTTACAGACTGTCAGTTAAAACATCCTTATTTTCTAAAAAATGACATAATATTATAGTGGTGTTCCAAGAGTTGCCTTTGAGTGTAGTAGAAACTAAAAATAACTTCAAAGCACATATGTTTTGAAAATCCAAGACACAAAATGGAAATAGAACAATATATATTGGCAAATGATTAGGGATGCATACAGTATATTCTATATGTATAATGTAATACTATCTTATTATTAAAAAAGAAAAAAAACATTTGCTTATATAAGCCACAGATGAAACTTGAAGTGATCATGACAGGCAAAATAAGCCAGAGAAAAATAGTTTCTGAATAGATTTTCTCAAATATGGAATAAAAAGAAGTAAAGACAACAAACTCATTAAATTTAACCAAAAATAATCTTATATTCTTACCACAAAGTAGTGATTGCCAGGAAATATGGGTCATGGAGTTGGAGGAAAATATAGATGGACCAATTTGATAGTGGGTCAAAAATAATATTATAACTGATGTAGTGTAGTAACTACATTTATATTGGCTTAAAATATAATAATTAAACATACATAGTCTTATGAATCAATGGCAGGTCAAAAATGTCCTTTTTCATCAATAACCATTTTCATATGCAATTAAATGTTACTAACTTTCACTTTCTGCCTTTGGTACCTATCACCATGAGATTTAAAGAATGTGTTTAATATATTCTTTTGCTGTTCTCAATACTTAGCATGGTATCTCACACATACTCGATTGTGAGTAGTATATGTTAGATTTGAAATTAAGTAAAAATGAAAATACACATGTGATGTTATAGCTCATATATGTATATTTTAGCATGTAATATCTTCACAATTGTGAACATCTTATGAACTCTTTATCACAGAACATAGATATATTTCATTAGTTTTCTCCATGTTGAGTAAAGTCTAAAGGCCAACACAGATCAACATTATATGTGATTCAATATACAATATAAAAATATAAAATTATAGTTTTGTGGCAATCTTGGAAGTCATGATCTTGCATGGCTATAGCATCATTGCTTAAATGATCCTATCCTCAGAATAGCACAACTATATAGATTTATTCCTTTATATTCTAAGCGAATGGTCTTATCCCAACTTTACAAGAAGATTAAAATGACATAATCATCGGAATTTTATGGGACTGCATGATACTAAGGTTTTGGCCATCATCAATCAAATAAAGGTACAAAAAATATGTGAGGCACAAGAAAAGGTGTTTATGTCAATGGGTGATGGAGCAGGGAGGATTAGTATACCATGTTAAATGCAGATCTTCTATACTAATGGAACATTGGCTGGGAGAATGGCCCATGCCAAGTTCTTTAAGCAAAGAGGACCACATGGTAGTTGAGTGAAATCTGATGTTTTGCTTAGTTGTCTCAGACATGTTTACTTTAGTAGAGGGTTATGGAAAGGTTGAATCAATAAACACTTTCTTTTCAGTCAGCAGACTTGCCATAGACATCAATAGTTAGGCTTAAACTGAAACTGGTCTTTCTCCATGAATGGAAGCATTCCTTGTTTCCTTAGGGAAAATGAGATTTCATAGATGTGAAGCACTTACAATTAGTCACCCAGCCAGAGAGTTTGATACTTTTTGATTTTATTCAGAACACAATATTGAATAACTATATGTAAGTCCATGCAATCGGGTTGTTTTCTAATCTTAATAGTCATTTTGAATAATAAATGAGAACCAAATTGTGCAATTCTTTCATGACTTCCATCCTGCAATTTATTTGGATTAAAATCAATCACGGTTATCTTTGTAATCTTATAACCTTAGATCACAAATGGATTTCAGTTGTTCCATCTTCCTTCCTTTCTCCTTAATCTTCCCTTTTAGAAATCCTTTATAGAAGATAAAATTTAATCCTCCAATGTATCACTGTCATGGCCTGTGTGTATAATAAAAAGAATGCAAAAAGATAAAAGTTCCTGCAGCGAGTTAAAAGAAAATCTGAAAAGAAGTAAATATTTTAATTGAGAAAAATGCTTCTATCATGCCATTAAAAAATACCTGTCAAGTGAAGCATATATTTACACCCACTTTTTAAATTTTCCCAGATTTGCCCTTATCAATTTTTCTGGGTGAATAAACAATTTAGGTGGGTAACCTTAATTCCGGAAGTCATGTATAAACACATGACAAGCTTACACTATTCTTGTCTTCATTCAACATGGGAGTCTGCTGTAATGCACATGTATAACAAAGCCACAAAGCAAGGAAGTAGAAAACAATACGATTTTATGGTGTTTGCAGTTTGTTTTTAAAGACTTTGCTTCCGTAGTATACCTGTGACATACAGTCACCGTTATCAGTCCTGAGAGTTCAGATTTTCTGCAGACAAAAGATTTTAGACATCTCCTTGGACTTTGTCCAACTTGACTATAATAGGCTGTTTGTTTTATTTCCTCTCCCGTTGTACTTCTTGGATACCCACAACCTACAGGTGCACATCAAGCATTATAGACTTTCCCTTGTTCTTGAAATGGAAGTCGATTATGAGGAAGTATTTAATGAATTAGAGGAACTCCAGAAACAGGTGGGAAGCTGAGCCATAATACTAACATGCTCATTGACACTAAACCCAAACTGGGTGAACTGATCTCCATGCTCTGGGGGTGGATGGAAAATACAATGAAGATAGAAGAGCCTGATTTCAAGTAGCATGTCCCAATAAGCTAAAGAGACTAACTTTACTCCAGGAGTAACCCAGCTAGATGTGTGGGCTGATGCCCTCACAGTAAGGAAGAAATGGCCTATGTTGCCTGGCAGACATACTACATAATTGCATTAAAAACAAATTAATTTAAGAACATATTTAAGCATTATATTGGTTAACAACTGGAATTACCACTGGTGAGTTTTATAGTTTATTTCTTCTTTTTAATATTTTTATCAGTTTTCCATAGACAATTGTTGTAATCAATGGTAAACAAATTTAGTCCACACTTTTTCCATCCTTTCTGTCTACTATTTCTCATGTCTCTAAATATTTTCTATGCCTCTATACAAAGGCTATATATTTTTAAATACTAAGATTACAAAAGAAATCCCATGAGCAAAGAAAACCATTTGAAAGGATCATAGATAGGAAAAAATAGGAAAGCGTAAAAATGTCTAGGAAAGCCTAATAATGAAGATCTGAACATATTCAAAAGTTGAATTGGCTGAGATATGTCAAAAAGTTTTGTACATATAATAAATCATGCACAAATAAAGTAGTTGATGTCCTGTAACTAGGTAAAATAATAAGGGGGAATTATATGTATCAAAAAGGGATACACTTAGGATGCATTTTAATTTAGTGTGGATATGTGTACTTGTGGAATGAACAAAAGTAACAAAGCACTGAAAGTATCCAACATACTGGCCAGCATGATAATGAATAATAATGACGAAAGTGACAACAATTTCTCCCAATCCAAATAATCTGATCAATTACTGGAGTCTATGGCTTTGACTCGAATCTGATTGTCTTATTCATTAGTTTGGCCATGAAACATTGACTTTTAGGTTACAATTAAAGTCTTCAAAGAAATTGTCTGTTGGAATTGCCTTTGCTTTTTTATCACCGACTTCTTCTTCTGCCACTATGAGAATAAGAGTGAACCATGGCACTGAGCAATGAAATGCTTTAGGCCTCATCATCCAGAGACTTCCTAGTTTGGGAAATAACTAATGTATAAAAGCAGAACCTCTCTGGTGAATCATGTCAAATTGCAAAATCATGAAAATGTAAGCTAAATAAATAGCTTTGGTATGGCATAAGTTTTGGGGTGGTTAGATATGCAGCAAGAATCAGTGGATATACAGTTGGTTTATTTATGTTTGTATGTGTGTACACACATGCCACTGTGCACATTATTACCTAAGTACAAGAACTTATATATTTGAAGGCATATGAATCCCAAATGCAAGGAAGGCTTTAGAGAGATGAAATCTATTGCTCTTTTAGACATGTTTATCCATGAGGTTGAAAATAAACAAGTAAAAGAAATGGGGGAAAGCTTAGGATGAAAGCAATTGCTTTACCAATAAAATAAAAACACCTCATATTTAAGGATGGTTGTTCATTCTATTTTTCCAAGTCCACTTTTGTTGATAATTCTAGTAACCAACCAGATTCATATCTTGCCATATTTTATGGTTAAAATAAGGAATATATACACCATCACAAACTATTCATAATGTGGAGGTATTTGACCTTCATACATTGGTGATGAGAGTATAGAATTTTAGTCACCTTGGAACACAGTATTGCTCTTATCCTACCATAAAGCATCATTTTTGTTGAAAATATGTCCACAAAAAGATCCCTTTCTAAACAGTTATCCTAGCATCTGAAAAATTCTACAAGTGAATGAACAACTAAATTGTTGACTATCCAGACAGTATAATATTAGTCAGTAAAATTATTCAGGAAATGAGCTATCAAACAATGAGAGAACTTTATAGAAACCGCATGTCTATTTTTAACTGAAAGAAATAAATTTTAAAGTCTAAATGCTGTACAAATTCTAAGTATAGGGTACTTGGAAAAGGGCAGAACTTTGGTGACAATAACAAAAAATATCAGAGGTTCTAAAGAGTTGGCATAGGCCATAGGGCAAGATCACTTGACAGAATATTTTGGATGATGAAAATAATCTGCGTGATGTCAGAAATGATAAATACTTATCATACACTTCAGTTCAGACCTAAAACAATATGTAACACCAAAGGTGAGTTTTCCTGTCAACCAGAAAATTGGGATTATTATTAAATATTAATATTAGGTTATCAATTATCTTTTTCTGTGGGGCACAAGTTTCTAATGGAGAAGCTATGGGTGTGGTAAGGTCTGGAGAAAATATAAATTACATATGTTATCAATTGTGAAAAATCTTGAATGTTTAAAAACACAGTCTTGTGGTCATAGCAATAGCAGAGCAGGTAGGGCAGTTGTCTTGCATGTGGCTGATTTGGGTTTGATCCTCAGCATACCACTAGTTCCCAGAGCCTGATAGGGTTATCCCTGAGTACAGAGCAAGGAGTAACCCTTAAGTACCACCAGGTGTATCTACCCCAAAGCAAACAATAAATAAAATAAAAATACAGACTTGTAAGAAAAAAATAAGAAAAATGTCAAAAGAAAAAGTAGACATGTACATATTAAGTATGCACACACAAATTAATTGTTCTGTATGATATGATTAGGTCTTCTTTCCTTCTTGGCAGTCATTAAAACATAAAAAAATTAAGATGTTTTACATGAAACATACTTTATAAGAGCCCATTCTAAAATCATTCTTATACTTTCATCTTATCATTTATATCAGCTCAAAATCGAAAAGAGAAGGTGCACAGATGCAGTCCTTGGAAACATGATTGACTTTATATCATAACAGTAGTATATGTAATATAGGTAATATAGGTAACATAGGTATAAGATTGGGGAATGCCAGGAATTTGACTGGGCAAAGGGAATTTTCAGAAGTGTAGTAGGATAGATATTTGTCAGAGTAGCTGAACAAATTTATACACAAAAATGGGAAATTAGGGGCCAGAGTGGTGGTGACTGGAATGGTGTTTGCCTTACATGTGTCTGACGTAGGATGGACCAATATGCCATTTCCCCGAGCCAGGAGCAATTTCTGAGTGAATAGACAGGAGTAACCCTGAGCGTCACCAATGTGGCCCAACCCCCCCCCCCCAAAAATACTTCTTTAAAAATTTTGGAAATTAATATAAAGTTCATTACACTCATCCCATTTTTTAAAGATGAAAAAATTTTATAAAGCCACAGTTGAAGCAATACATAACCAATCTATAAACCACAAATACCTTGTGAAAGAAAAAGTTTATTTTTTTACATTATAAAGTCAGACTTTATTTTTAAAATTCCCTGTAACTTTGCAACTTCATTATTCTCATAAGCTTCCTCTTTCTCTTGATTATCTGATTGTTACTGTATGGACTCGTGCATTGACTGTCAGCTCATTGAAAGTATATTCCATTTGCAAGATCATTTTAAACAGATTACTTTTGTCTGAGCCCTGTCTTTTTAATACCCCTGAGGATTAATCTTTATAAATATATATGCCCATATATATAATATTTAGACTACATCTTTCAGAGTTTAGAATGCACCCTACCACATGTAGGAAGCTGAGACATTTGAATAAATTCAAGTCTAAAAGAATATATTAAATTGTTGCTTTATGAATGGATGAGCAGGGCCCAAATCCAGAATTTGGGCTTAATTTTTCAACACCTTTCCTGAAATCTCAAAGTTTTTTTTTTCATTTTCTTTTCAGTTATTAAGAGCATATTTGGGGGTTGAGAAATAAATTTGCTGTGCCAACTACTGAATATTTCTCAGTAGGGGAAATTTTGACAACCTGACCATACGCAATTTTTTGTTTTAAATATTTTCAAACTATCTAACATTTTGAGCCATCAGCAACCTGCAAAGTTTATCTTCAGATGAAATTTCTCTGAACACCAATTTCTATGTAGTCCCTTCTCATAATGGGATCCAAATTCATATTGCTTGATGACAATAGCTGTTTATCAAATGCAATTATCTATGGGAGCTTATTCTAGAAAGAGACCCAATCCATTATATGCAAGGTCACTTTGCCAAAAGATGGTATATGAAAGCTTGATCCAGAATATAATAAAATTTATCTGTTTCCTGACACATAGTTTCTTGTGGTGTTTAATTTGAAAAAATGATTAAGACATTTTTAAATGGCTGGAGCAATAGCACAACTCTAGGCCTTTTCCCTTGCACAAAGACTACCTGAGGTAGTCTCAGCATCAATTCCTAGCATCCCATACGGTCCCCAGAGCTTGCCATGAGTGATTTTCGATTGTAGAGCCTGGAGCACCCCCTGAGTGGTACCAGGTGTGGTTCCCCAAACCAAAAATTAAAAATAAATAAATAAATAAAATAAAACGTTTTAAAATCACTCATTTTTTTATTTCCAAAGAAATTGTTTTATTTTAAGCTAAAACCTCATCTTTTATAATGTTCACTTTCTGGAGTCAGAGTGATAGTGCAGTTGGTATGCACTTGCCTGGCGCTTGGCTGGCCAGGGCGCAATTCCAGATATCATATTTGGTCTGACAAGCTCCACCAACAGTGATTGACTCCTGAGTGCTAACCCTAACCTAACCCTAATCCAGAGCTGAATGTGATCCCCAGAAAAATCAAACAAAACAAACCCCCAATATGTTCATTTTCTCTTCTTCGATGTGCTACTATTTTCTTTTTCTTCCATTGCTATTTTTTTTACCATACTAAATTAACTTTCAAAATAACTCCTTGCTATCTTTCATATAGTTCTGTGTCATTCTGTATATGATAAGTTTTCATAAACTTGGGTACTTATCATTTTGACTTTTTGTTGTGCCAAATTGCATTAAATATTTTACCTTATTTCCCCCTGGTCACACTGATTAATTAGGTTTTTGTTTTAGTCCTTTTCTTGTGTGTTTTTGTTTTTATCCAGTTTTCTTCCCAAAGAAGTTATCTCAATGCAGTATTCATCCCTAAAAATTTAACTTCAATACAATTTTCTTCCCTAAGAATATTTATTTATTTAAGTGGTTAGATGCAATGTATCTTTTAATCAGAGTGTTTAAAAGAAGACCCAGGATAACTATATTATATTAAAGGCATATGGGGAATTTAATTATTCTTTAGAAATGCGTTCTATGATTCTGGATTGGCCAAAAGTATTTGCATTTTTTCATAACGTCTGCTTGTTGCCTCTGGGATATTCCAACATTAACATCTATTGGGCTTGTAGATTACAGCCAAGAAAGGCATTGATTAGTCAGATTTCTGATGGCATGAAGTGGCATCTCAACTGAAAGAAAGTCATCATGACTATTGAATCTTTCTAGGAAAATAGTGTCATGAAAAAAACATGCGAATCTATAATTGGCATCTTTAAAGATGCTTGCCATCTGGACCTCACTCAGTTTAATTAGTCACTGCAGGGTGGCGGTTCTCTTGTAAAAATCTTGCACTCCATTAACCTTGACTTTTCACACATTGACATTTCAAGCCCCTTCTTTGCTTTCCTACGGTGGAGAGGACACGTTTCCATTTAATGGGAGTCCACCTCAGGGTTCATGAGCCAGACGCTTGTTATTTGGCAAGGCCACTGAGCCCAAGTCTATAAATTGTGGCGGCCAGGAAAGGTTGCAGGCAGCTAAAAATGGCAAGAGAACAGGAGTCAGGCGCTCACTCCACCCTTCCTTTAGCTGCTTCCAGACAGCATGTTGAGCAAGGATTAGGATGGATAGCAGAGGGCAAAACACATAAAGATGAACCTGAGCAGGATTTTCAAAAGGGATCCATGTTTCAAGGCAATGCTGTTCAACAGGAAATAGCTTCCCAAAGACTGAAAATTTAGAGGCTGTGATATTCAGTTCTGTATCTTTTCTGTAAAGGTCTGTGAAATTTACCTCAAGGGAAAAATGGCTTCTGGGATGTTAGGGAATTGTGGAATCCAATGCCATCTTTTCTTATCATTTTAATTTCCTTTGGTTATGAAATAGTGGGTTAGTTGTTTCACAATCCCTAGCGAGGGAGAGGGATCCCATGCTCCAAGTCCAGATAGGACAAGCGATGCTGGTCCAGCAGCAATTCCTATACTGGAAATAATCCACACACAGTTGGGAAGGAATAGCAGGCCAGAAATTCACAATGCAAGCTATTCACTCCACCAGAGCCAATATGGCAGCTCCTCCTCCAGGACTCCAAAGTAGCCTTTCTTGGTAAAAACAAAGTCCACCCCCAAGGGGAGGGGAAAAAGCCAGATGAGGAGGCACTGGGGAAACATCTTTTTAACATGCAAACCATAATCAATAGAGAGACATTTAATTAGAAGGCGATATGAGGGCCAATCCAAAGACTTTTTACCAACATTTGGTGTCTAATTTCTAGAGCCTTGGGGGTTTACAAGCTGTCATAGGTTGATGTTGTGCTGTGACAACCACCATAAGGCTATAGTTGTTAGGAAATAGAAAATGCTGATATCATCATTCTATTATATTTCAAATTACTTATTTTTATTATTACGTTGAGTATACAATTATGCCCCCATTTTACAATGAATTTATCTGACTAAAAAGACTCTTGATTTTTTTTATAATAATGTTGTTCATTCATTTACCATTTATTATGTGTCAGATTTCTGATAATATGGAAGAACAAGACATATAAGCTTTAAATATTTACTGTTACTCACTGACTATGGCAGACAGTCAGGGAGAAGTGCCAATTGGCAATAAGAGGATCAAACTAAATCCACACAGTCATGGAAAAGAAACATTTTTCAGTGTTTCTTGGTTCTTAGTGTGGGCATTACATGTATCAGCATCTTCAGAAAAAAGAAACAGTGTCCAAAATGCAAAGAACTATAGCAATAACATATTAAGTAACATCACTCTCTGAAATAGAATGCCATATGCTAAAATTTCAAAATACAAAGTGATCGTCTCTTCTGTATTCTTTCATTCTTAAAATCTAGAGTTTGATATAGTCTTGATGTTGTTGTTGTTGTTGTTGTTGTTGTTGTTGTTGTTTTGGGGCCACACCTGGCAGTGCTCGAAGGTTACTCCTGACTCTGTGCTCAGAAATCGATCCTGGAAGACTAGAAGGATACCCGGAATCAAACCTGGGTCTGTGCTGGATCTGCCTCGTGCAAGGCAAACACCCTACTGCTGTGCTATCTCTCAGGCCCCAATATAGTTTTGAACAAAGGAAATATGAACTCGAAATGGGTGCTGCTAAAATTAAAATCGTCAGAGGATGTTCATTTTTGTCTTTATCGATATTTTTTTCATTTTTCTCTTTAACAAGTGAGACAGCAAATGACTGTGCTCTGAGGGCATAATGCTCACTTTTTATATGAATGTATAAATAATATGAACAAGCTTAGATGTGAATAATCAAGTAACAAAGGAGAAGCTTGAGATCAAGCAGTTGTTTCAAACCCAGGCTTTGATTAGGTTACAGTCAAACTCGTGACAGTACTGATCCACAATCTGCTTTGTCATGTATTTATTATATTATTTTTATAGCATTAAAATATATTATTCTTTTTTTT
>PVKC010047361.1:0-11075 GCA_004027635.1 Crocidura indochinensis | reverse complement strand
CTCTGATCAGGTACCATAGCACCAGGGTTCAGGGGAACATAAAGAGTGTTGAAGAATGTATCTAGATTGGTCTCATGAAAGGCAATGATCTTACATACTAAATTTTCTCTCCAGTCTATATCCTCATATTACTTCTGTCACACATTATTAGACTATCTTTTCTCTATTTTCTTCAGGCAAAATGCATTCGATTTTATAATAAATTTTGATAAATTTTTCCTTATGATATTGAGTGTCAGTTTCAGAACATAGAACACTTTTTTTCCTAATATTTTTATTGAGATGAAAAGCGGTACATAACAGTGAAAATATTATACAAATAACAGGTCAGGTGTGTAAGATATGATAACATACAATGCTAATCTAAGTTCACATGTCACAAGTTCTTTAAGCCTTGATAGAATACCTATTAGTTAACATAGTGAATAAGACACTTAGCAATTAACAGTTTTTCTGTGGAAAGTATGTGCTTGTATAGCATCACAGCCAGATTTTTCAAGATACATTACCACTTGCGATTTTTCAAGTCATTCAACTACACAGTGACAATAAATAAGGGCCTTTCCACCACCAGTGCTATTCTCCCTTCCTCTCTATTCCCAAGTTCCTTTTTTTTTTTTCATTTGCATGGGCCATAGAAGACTTTTCAATGTTTTGCTAGTACCAATCCCATAACCAGGATATAATCGGAGATTTACAATGTCAATAGATATTATTTATACCTGATTAATTTTAATTTTAAATTAATATATGCATACACTGAAATATCTATATCCATAGACTAACTTAACTACATTATTTATTATTGCATCACCCAACACACTCCTTTCACAGCAAGTTCATATTGACACACAGGTTTCTGGGTATTGGTGTAATATCAAAATCCTGTTTATAATACTCTCGATCAATTTATTTATTCCTCTTTCTGCTATACTGTGAACAAAGTAAATGACCATAGATATTATTGGAGAAGCACAATGGAAAAATATGTGCAAAAATTTGCAGCACAAGTTAAATTTGCATATTCTGGGGCCATAGACATAGTATAATGGCTAATGTGCAGTCTGTGCAAGCTAGAAGTCAGGGTTTAATCTCATGCATCCTATATGTGTGCAGAGCCCACCAGGAATGATTCCTGAGTGAAGAGTCAGTAATAAACCCTGAGTACTGTCAGGTGTGTATTTTGGGAGGAGGAAGAGTAGAATCGTGGAAGGATATTTGCCTTGCAGGTGGCCAACCCAAGACCAACCTGGTTTTGATACCCTTCATACCATATGGTCCCCCGAGACTACCAGGAGTAGTTTCTGAGTCCAGAGCCAGGAGTAACCCCTGAGTGCCTCCAAGTGTGGCCCCAAAACAAACAAACAAAAATATGTTTTTACTCCTAAGGATCTCTCAATATCTAGCCAATAGCCAAGGTACAGTAAAATAAGTTCAGAGGTTTTGTCAGATAATTTAGACCTAAAGAACATAATTTGTCTGCCACTGGCTTTGATTCAGGTAATATCACCTGGTCTCCTGAGTACAGAGAGAGGATTAAACCCCAAATACCACCCTTTTGTTTTGTTTTGTTTTTTGGTTTTTGGGTCACACCCAGCAGTGCTCAGGGGTTGCTCCTGACTCCATGCTCAGAAATTGCTCCTGGCAGGCACAGGGGATCATATGGGGCACCGGGATTCAAACTGATGACCATTTGCATGAAAGGCAAATGCCTTACCTCTATACTATCTCCCAGGCCCCTAAATACCACCCTTTGTAATCCCCAAACACCAGCCCACACCACCACTCCAGCCCTCATTCTGTTAAATTAAAAAAAAAAGTGATGCAGGTTTGGTAATTGTGCAAGTTTCAAACATTTTCATGCATAAAATCATTCACAGTTGTGTGCTCATAGTACTTGGTACCTTTTCCAATGGATGCCATAGCATTCTCCTTGTACATAATTAATAATTATTTCAAATTGTTTCATTCCCTGCTGATAAAACCCCCTTCTCTGTTCTCCCAAACATACTGTTTTTTATGATAATTACAATGTTCAGGTATCTGGGACTTTAGTGCTATCTGGCCTCTATTATTTGGGACTCCATGGGTGTCAGCAATATGAGTGTTGTAATCATAGACACTGTCAGCTCATTCTGTAATGAAAAGCTATCATTGACTTTCATATTGAAGCTGGTTTTTCCTAATTAATATATTCTTGACAGCTTTGGTGAAAGCTATGTTCTTTTGTCTTCCAATGAAACAAAATGTTCTGAATGTCTTTTGGCCATCAAAAGCTATAGCTGCATCAGCATGCCCAAAACCTCAGTCAGTTTTGCTCTTTATCTATTGGTAGTCAATATAACTTGATTATTTTTTAAATTATTTTTATTGTTATCAAAAGTGAATAACTAATCTTTCACAGTAATATTTAAGGTACATAGTGACAATGAATCAGGACCATTACCACCACCAGAGTTGTCCTCCCTCCACCCCATTTCCCAGCATGTGACCCATATCTCCCTTCTTTACCCCCACCCAAAATGCTAGTGTAACTGTTCCCCTCTGTTCATAGCTTGTTGTAGATAGGGTATTGATTCTGGTGTTGACTTTGGGTTTGGTGTTTAAACACCATTTTTTATTTCCACTCAATGTTCATACGGCTGTTTGGTTCTGGTACTATTTATTTTTATTTTAGACTTTAACCATTGATTCCCCACCACACAAACACACAGGCTTCTCAAAGACACCCTACCACATACTTTGATCTGTATTTTAAAATTATGTCTCTTTTGTTAATGCCATATACATCAAAAATATTTCTGAATAAAATATTATCATTTAAAATTAGGGAAAATATTATTTTGGCAGACACTTATGTTTTGTCTACATAGTTTAAAAGTTTTGGGATATTTTTGGGGGGGGCATATATCAGGTGGTGCTTAGGGCTTACTCCTGGTTCTCCATTCGGAATCACTCCTAGCTATGCTCAAGGTGCCATATGGAATGGCAAGAATCAAAACCAGCTCTACTGTGTGCAAGACAAGTGCCCTAATCTCTGTACTATTGCTTCAGTCCCTATGTTATTTAATATGTTGGTGAAATTCACTGGTATTTATCTGGTCCAAATCTTTCATTTTAAGATAAGTTTGGCTTTGTTTTGTTTTTCTTCTACATCAGTACTTTTTATATCCCAGTTCTCGTTCTCAATTTCATCTTACATTTGTTGTGGTAGGCTACATTTGTATAAATATATAGTCATTATGTTCACCTAAAGTAAAAATGATATATGATGACATTAGTATATATGTATGACATCTATTGAAATATTTTTATATTTAATATTCAATTTTTTTCCTGTTTTTTAGAAGTCTAATTTAAACGTAACTTTTATTTTATTTTATTTTTGGAATTTTGGGGCACACCCGGTGATGCTCAGGGGTTACTCCTGGCATTGTGCTCAGAAATCGCTTCTGGCTTGGTGGACAATTTGGAAACCCTAGGGTTTGAACTGCGATTCGTCCTAGGCTAGCGCCGGCAAGGCAGAAGCCTTACTGCTCCCTGCCACACTCTGACCCTACCCTTGAATTTTAATATCTTTCAAAAACAGTTCCTATTTCCATTGAGCTTTTGTTGTAATTTTGATACAGTGTGCATTTGATTATTTTTTTCCTATTCAACACTTTTATAAAGGTACAGATTGATCATTGTCTAAAGTATAGTTGTATGTAGTGTCTGTAGAGATAGTACAAAAGATATTGTTCTTATATTGCACTTAGAGAACTCAAGTTCAATCTCTACTAATTTATATGATGCTCAGCATACCACACACTATTCTTGAGAACACAACAAGGAGTAAAACATGAGCAAGATTGGGTGTGATCCAAAATAAACAGGCAAACTAAATAGTATTTATAGGTAAATATATAAAGGCTGATATTCATAGTTTCTCAGTACTATAAATAAAAATATAAATAAATGTGTTCATAAATACATACCAATATGTATAATACTGAAAAAATATCACTTCCATTAAAAGTTGCTTTCAGTTCAGAAACTTTGGGCTATATCCAAAATTATGAAATAAAACCATGTTGCTCAAAATATTTCCTACATATTGGATATACAAAGAATGGAGAAAACAGATTACCTGATATAACCCTAGACCAGAGGCTAAGATAATACTCTTTTATGATGCCACATGTGGACCTCTTTTATCTCTTTGTGGCAGTGTCCCAAAGTCACACCAGATGTTCTTTAGTTATGTCTACTCTGATATTATTAGTCCCTCTTCATATTAAAGCACATATTCTGCAATCACATGGACCAATTAAAGGATTATATTTTACTTGATTAATTATTTAGTCAAAATCATAAAAATGAGAACCATTTAGGTCTTTTAGTGTTTTCTCTAACCTAAATCTTTTAAACATTTTCATTTCATAAGCTCAGTTTAAAATAAGCATCTTCAATACCTAAACTGCTTCCAATTTGACTTAATGTCTTGGTTGATTATCTAATATCACTAATTCTTGACTAATTATGCAATGCTTTCTCAATTATTTTTGTTTGTTTGTTTGTTTGTTTGTTGTTTTTTTTTGTCACACCCGGCAGTGCTCAGGGGTTACTCCTGGCTCCATGTGCTCAGAAATTGCTCCTGGCAGGCACGGGGGACCATATGGGGCACCGGGATTCGAACCGATGACCTTTTGCATGAAAGGCAAACACCTTACCTTCATGCTATCTCCCGGGCCCCCTCAATTATTTTAAACACTATATGTTTATGTGATTTAGAGTTAAAATGTTATTATGACATATGTACTATCGCTGTGTCATTATTCATAGTTTCTTTTGCTAAATAAGAATTTTCTTGTTTGATATAATACCACTTATTTATTTTTACTATACCTATTGATGGAATTAGATCCCCAAAGACATTATTTCATTAGAGTACATTTTATAATTTTTATGAAATTATTTCAATTTTTGAATCTAATATTTAAGTCTTTAATCATAATCCATTTTTCACTTTTGTGGATTTAATGTGGATCTATGATAACATTTCATTCTTTTGGTTGAAAATGCTTTTCTTTATTTTATATTCTTCAATTCTGTGTCTTAAATGATTTGTTCGTATATGTGTGAATTGAAGCCTTGTCTCAATTATTTTTCTACTAATCTATGTGTTTTCTTTCATTCTATTTGAAAAGTACATGCATTCTGTTTATATTACAAAGTATTCAGAGTATATTGTTTAAAGTGTTGTCGTATGATGTCTTTATTCCTTTTTATTAACAGTGCTTAGTTTCTGATAACTATTCTCATCTTTAAAATGATATTTAAGAAATTCTCAGAATCTGGGACTGGAGCATTGGCGCAGTGGTAGGTCATTTGCCTTGCATGTGGCTGACCCAGGATTGACTTCGGTTTGATCCCCAGCATTCTTATGGTCCCTCAAACCAGGAGTAATTTCTGAGTGCATAGCCAGAGGTATCCCCTAAGTATCATCAGGTGTCTCCTAAAACTAAAAAACAAAACAAGAAATACTCAGAAGCTAAAAACAATTATTGATTCTTTTAAAGTCTTTATATAGTAGTAAACTAAATTTAAGTTACTGATTATCTCTATCTACAGTGTCAAAAATAACCAGAGCCTATGCTATTATGGTATATATGAAATACCCAGATATGTGTACCTGGAATGGCATTTATCTTGTATCTGACAATTTCTCATATTATATCCAATAAAGTCTTTAGAAACTGAATTACTATTGCACATAATACATATTGCACAAATTTTATAGATATCATCATAGTTTCCTTCCAGTTGATGAATAAGCAGTCACAAAAAGCAGAATGTTTGTTCCAGACCACTGCTGGTACCATATGTTTTGGATGGGACTTTCAAGAAGCAGATTTCTAGATGAAATTAGATTTACATGATATATTTTGAATAAGATATCCATCTGATTATCATGCAGGTAAAACTCAAAAGAGAACAAAAACTTAGGAAAACTGGACAGAATAAGATCTTGGATTGAGTTTTATTTCTAAGCAAGATATGGCAAGAAAATGTTAAATTTCCCCATCTAAGTCATCTGTTGGATATATATTTCCCATTTAAAAGGAAGCTCCTGTATTCTTTATATTCTTAATAATTGATGAGCTAGTTCAATAAGAAGAATAAAATCACTCTAGCATGTGGTAACACAATCAAAGTGGTAGTAACTTGAACCAATAATTGATTAAAATCTCTATTATCAGAACATTGAGAAGCATAACTGAATGACAATGAATTACTGTGTTTGGCCAGTGTTCATTGTCACCCAACTAGTTCAATTGCATAGGGTCAAAGATTGAAGAGGCTTAAATTTACTTTATTGTTTAATGTAATCACAAACTACTTAGTGTTTTTGCTTGTGGTTTTTTTTTTTTTTTGTATTTTTACTGAGCTCAGCCTTCAATTCTTCTCTGTTTCAGAAATTATGCTTTGCATTTAATTTTTTTTTGTTTAAATTGCATGGACATTTTAAAATTAGACAGTTTCACTTTCTAGAGTAGGGTATTTCTACAGAACAATTAACATTCTAGTGGCATCCAGAGAGCTAGCTCTCTCTCTCTCTAGAGAGAGTAGGTTAGAATACATGTTTTGAATGTATGAATCCTTCCTTTTATCACTAGTGCTATAATTCCCACCACTTCTAAGAGTGCCCCCACACCTCCCTGGGAATGGCCTGAACACTATAAGATGTGGTCTATACAACAAAGAAAGTAAAATAAAATTTCAAAGGACGATTCTTAGGTGTGAGTAAAGCCTGTTCTTAATTATGTTTTGTAGTTAATTTTAGAAATTGAGACATATTACAACTCATGCATTCCCTAAGTTTCTTTCCTCATTGAGGATAAAATTTCTGTTATTATATATATAGATATTACTTAAAGCCTATTACAAACTAATAACATCCTGCTGACATATGGTAATTAAATAATAATTAATTAAATCTTGTGGTACCAATCTTTGAAACCAGACCCTCATGCATAAAATGTTAATGTTCTATGATCAAGTCACATTTCTAAAAGCTTGCAGAATTTTAACCAAAAATAAAGCATCTGATATATCAACATTTCACAAATATTATCATTGAATTTAATTTTGATCTTTGTTTAATGTTATATGGGAACTTAAAAATTTCCCTTTACCTTATATTATATTATGGAAAATATATTTTGGTATTATTTTTGAGGTTATTTCTCAAAATAAGTTTTAAATATCTTTGATATTTATACTCAACAACTCTAAAAGAAAAATGCATTAATGTCTATATAATGTATTAGTGACATAAAATAGAAAGTTTTCTTCTTTTTTCATGGTCGCTCTTTAACAATTTACTGATAATATTTTAATGACATTTGTCAAATCCTATGAATTTTAACATTTAATTATTCTTTTCCAAACCTTGCTTATTTCAACTCCAGCTTCTAAAGTTTTCATTTTTTCACAGTATTTTTTTTATTACGTATCAAAGGCCAGTGTAAATTTTTTAAAGATTTGAATAAATATTCTGGTCTGGGTTTTGTTTTTTCTTAGAGGATAAACCCAACATTGCTCAAAATATTACCCTGCTAATCTCATTTGTGGGAGTTAGGAGACAAAGAAATAAATAGTGCTGGGGTTCAACTCAGTGCATTTAAGACAAGTGTCTTAACAGTTGTTCTATGAAAGCTATCTTACCCAGTACTATAATCTCTCCTGGGTCAAGTTTTTTTATTTTTTATTTTTTTTTTGTTAATAAAATGTTAGTGAAACCTTGTCTCCCATTGCTACCCATAAGATGATAATTAATATAAGACACTATATTTTCTTATTGGCATAAGATAATAATTCTCTATAATAATGTATCCTTTTAATCTATTTATACTCATTGGCATTACATTTTTATTAATCATTTAATCTAAAGCTAATATATTTAAATTTTATATCTGAAGTCTTTTGTTTTGTTTTATTATGGGGCCACACCCTTTGATGCTACAGGTTACTCCTGGCTATGCTCTCAGAAATAACTCCTGTCTTGGGGGGACCATATGGGACGTGGGGGGATTGAACCATGGTCCGGCCTAAGCTAGCGATAGCAAGTCAAATACCTTACATCTAGCGCCAATGCTCGGGCCCCAATAACTAAAGTCTTAGTTAACGAATAAACTGAAGCAACTTGCATAATAAGCCATGAAAGTACAATCGCATGCCAAATGTGAAAGCCTCTGAAAGGTCAGGCCAATAAACCTAAATTTTACAAAGTTGACCATCTGGAGAACATGTGGACAAGGAAGTTGCCCAGAATTCTTGAGCATGACTCTGCATAAGTATCCTTCTGCATCCAGTCTTGAGGTTGATTATGTTTCTTAACCTTTAATTATGTAGACCGTTTTTGCAACACTGACAATTCTGGTTTCTGTTAGTGAAGCTACTACCTACTTTTTTTTTTCAGTACATGCATTATAATTTTTAATTACTTTATGCTGTAAATAAAAAAATGCAGAAGGCAAAACAACATGTTGATGACAGATCAAGACAAATACAATCCCAGATGTCTGTGATTTTGAAAGGAGTATAATGGAAATTCTGGCCCATTTCTTGGTGTCTGGTGGTTGCTTTATGTTTCCTCCTAACCACTCGACACGAGGCCCAGAGCCCCTAAAGGGGCACTTATTTCAGTGGCTACAAAGCTTTTCCAGCAGTTTCTATTTAATGAGGATGATATTTAGTCCTCAACATTTTATTTTAATATTTTCTTATCAATTTGTACAACTTTTAGAGAAAGAGATTAAGCTGATCCATTTGTATTCCCTTTAATCTAGTCACATTTGCAGTAGATATAACTCAAATTACTTATTGATCTATGGCATGCTGGTTTTATTATTTTAGAGCTCCGAGCAATTGAACATCTTCTGTTTTTATATGACTTTGGACATTTATGTTGGTTTTCTGATACTAAGCAGAATAAAATCTAGCTCATCAACAAGCATATGTTCTGAAAATATGGGACTTGGATGGTCATTAAAGAAACATTTGCAAGCTTGGTCCAAATGATCATTAGTAAAGAATCAATGAATTCATAATTAAGTGATATTTTATCTATGATTCATAAATGAATTAAATCATAATCAGCTACTGAAAATGTTAATGTGCTTATATAACAGTTTTCAAATTTTTTACCAGAATACCAATTACAACTCCTAGTATAAGTTCAATGATCTGTTGATATATGACATATTCAATTCTGTTATGCTTCCTTAAATGGATAATAACTAGATAATTATGCATTCTTTTTTTTTTGTTTTTATTTTGTTTTTGTTTTTGGGTCACACCCGGCAGTGCTCAGAGGTTACTCCTGGCTCCATGCTCAGAAATTGCTCCTGGCAGGCACGGGGGACCATATGGGGCACCAGGATTCGAACCGATGACCTTTTGCATGAAAGGCAAATGCCTTACCTCCATGCTATCTCCCGGGCCCCAATTATGCATTCTTAACTCTTCAAGAAGTTTAAAGTGTTCATCTTTAAGAATTCAATATTCAATTCATTTTGCTCTATTAATTCACTCTTATTTTTCCCCTTCAATTTCTTTTTTTTTTGGAAAGTATATAATTAACCTGATTAGTTCTGGAAACTAAGTGGCAATCCACAAGATAAAATCTATTAGCTAAAAAAAAGACTTTGTTAAAGCCATTTAAAATTTTAAAATTATTATGCAATTTATAAAAACATATAATTATTTATGGACTTTTGGAAGACTGAAAAAATAGCATTTTTATATATAGTAAAGGGTGATAAAACTGTTTTCAAGAACTAAACTTTGTTAAAGCTAAGAATTGTTTTGACACTTTGCAAAAAGGACAATTTTCTTGTTGGAATTAAAAAAGAACAAATCCCTTCTAAATAAATCATAGTGATCATTTATTTATGATAAATAATCAGTAAGTATTTTGTTAACTTGCAAGAGAGTTATAGTATCTATGTAGAAAATGGTATCCAAAATTTAAGAATAAGAACGGCATAAAATATTTAAGTAACAGTAAGTTGTTCAAATATTTTTTATTAGAAGTTGAGTTAGGAGGCCCGGGAGATAGCATGGAGGTAAGGCGTCTGCCTTTCATGCAAAAGGTCATCGATTCGAATCCCGGTGCCCCATATGGTCCCCCGTGCCTACCAGGAACAATTTCTGAGCATGGAGCCAGGAGTAACCCCTGAGCACTGCCGGGTGTGACCCAAAAGCCAAAAAAAAAAAAAAAAGAAGTTGAGTTAGATATATTCAAAATTCATATAAGAGGCCACATCTGCAAAGGTGAGAATTGAAGTTCAATCTCTGTGACTATCAGTCAGTCCAGTCACTGTGGTCAGGATGATTCATTGAAGCTTGATTGATGCTGAAGAGTCACACATGCAAGGTTTTGTGATCTTTGGAAAACATGCTGTGTTGAGGATCAGAATCAGGATCTCACACCGAGTTAAGGTCTCTTCCCCTTAAATGATTTGCCATACATTATTTCCACTTTTTTTTTGTTTTGTTTTGTTTTGTTTTGTTTTTGGGTCACACCCAGTGACGCTCAGGGGTTACTCCTGGCTATTCGCTCAGAAGTCGCTCCTGGCAGGCACGGGGGATCATATGGGGAACCGGGGGATCGAACCGTGGTCCGACCTAGGTTAGCACAAGGCAAGGCAGACACCTTACCTTTAGCGCCACCACCCGGCCCCCACATTATTTCCACTTTTAAAGACAATAAATTATTTTTATTTCCTATGTATCTGGGGAACTCCAGAATGTAGTTGTCTCATGCCCAAGACATTCATTGCTATTTACAATTTTTTGATCACTTAGTTGGTTATTTTGGGGGGAATGCCTTGTGTTGCTGGGACTTTATCCTAGTATTTTGCACAAGATAGCATTGCTTCATGAATTTGTGTGATTGTGAGAATCAAAACTGTGACAGTTGCACATTAAAGCAAATTCTTTCCACACTGCATTATATTCCTATGCCCGCCCACCCTGCATTTCTCTTGTAAATTCTTTAGAAATTTATTTATTCCCTACATTTTTAT
>PVKC010047360.1:0-11076 GCA_004027635.1 Crocidura indochinensis | reverse complement strand
AGGCACGGGGGACCATATGGGGCACCGGGATTCGAACCGATGACCTTTTGCATGAAAGGCAAACACCTTACCTCCATGCTATCTCCCGGCCCCCTAAAAACCAGTTTTCATATTCTTTATGAAATGCCTTTAGGCATTTGCTATTTCCCTATTTTTCTTTATATCCTACATATGAGAGAGATCATTTTATGTCAGTCCCTATCTCTCTCTCTGATTACCTTCACTCACATGATACTCTCCAGATCATTCATGGAGCATCATACTGCATGACTTCATCTTTTCTTATGACCCAGTAGTATTTATTAGATGTACCATAGCTTCTTTATCCAGTCACCTGTTTTCAGGCACCTAGGATGTTTCCAGCATTTGGCTTTTGTGAATAGTGCTGCAGTGAATATGAGAGTGCAGATGTCTTTTCGAAATTGTATTTTGGGCCCTTGGGGTATATTCCCAGGAGTTGAACTGCTGAGTCATTTGGAAGCTTAATTCCTAGATTTTTGGGGTAATGTCCATATTGTCTTCCAAAAAGGCTGGGCCAGCCAACATTCCCACCTACAGTGAATGAGGGTCCTTTTCCCTGCATCCACTGGTTGCTGTAATTCTTCCAGTATTTTTAATAATACTTTATTTATGTAAGCATCATGGATACAAAAATGTTTGTAGTTGGGCAGGCATAAAATTTCTTTCAGTCTTTAAAATTTTTTTGGTTTGTTTTTCTGTTTATTTGTTTTCATTGTTGTATCCTGAGCAGTGCTCAGGGGGTAATCCTGGCTCTGTGCTCCTGGTGACTCTGGGGACCATATGGGATGCTGGGAATCGAACCTGGGTCTGTCCCAGGTTGGCAGCGAGCAAGGCAACCACCCTAGCACTATGCTATCATCCTGGCCCCATCTTTAAGTCTTTTTGATGTGTGTTAGTTTCTCTGGAGTGAGGGTGATATCTCACTGTTGAGTTGATTTGAATTTTCCTATCATGGGAATGTTTTGACTGAGCCCAGATCTGAAGACTTTCTAGCACTAGTCAGGCTACTGCAATAGCAATGTGTCTTCATTAATGGGGGGATGGGTTGAATATCAATTGGTGCTCTGAGAGGATTTTGACTTGCCTGACATTTTCTCCTCCAAAAAACTTATTTTCAACTCTAGCTGGAACTATTGCTGGCCAAGAAGGAGGAGAAGCTACTGGAACAGGATTTCATCTTTGAGCAAGTCACCCGGCTCACGGACAGACTCAGCGGCAAGACACAGGAAGGCAAGAAAGACACTCTGCTCCTAGCCAAAAAGGTTTGTTGGTGACTTCCCGTGGCTCTTCCCTTTTTCATCTGTCCTCTTTCATTTTTCCATGCTGCTTTATTTACTGAGAGAAGCACAAGAGAGATCAGGCTTTAGGACTGAATAGATGACTCTATCAAGGATCCTAAGTAAATCTCAATTATTCCAGGAATTAATTTTAGAATTTGCAGCGGGAATCCTACACAGATAGATATGGTCATTAGTATCTTTATATTTCATGTGAAATGTTAACTACTTCAGTTCCTTGTGAAGGGAAGGCCTCAGTTCCCCAATATCTGTACATAAATCATCCCCCAAATGGAACTCAGACATGAAAGTGGGATCATTAAACAAACACCAGTCAGGTAGCACCTGAACTTATTGCAACATGATATACAGCCACGCAGGGCCTTACTTCTGAAAAAAGGAGAATAACTGCAGTTCCCTCATCTTAGAAGCTTCGATTTTAAATTCTATGGGCAGAGTCAGGGTAAAACTGTAAGAAATTGCACTGACAGGCTCTTTAATTCTAGATGAATGACTACCAGAGAAAGATCAAAGATACCACTGAAAAATTGATGGCTCTTGTTGCTGAGCTGTCCATGAAACAAGCTCTGGCCATTGAGCTCCAAAAGGAAGTCAAAGACAAAGAAGACTTTATCTTCTCCTGCAATTCCAGGATAGAAAAGGGTCTGCCACTCAATAAAGATATTGAGAAAGAATGGTTAAAGGTACTTCGCAATGAGAAGATGTATACCTTGGCCATTGCTGAGAAATCTAAGGTGAGCTCTGGCTTCTACATTGTATTTATAAGATATTCCAACAAGACTTATTATTTTAACATGTTATTTCACATGTTAAAATATGTGAAAAATATTCCACTGCACCACATATTCCTGATAACTATTAATTTTGTTATTTCAAATTTTAATATAAATAGACCAACATATAACTGTCCAAAGTATCACATTTTCCAAGGAACACCAAATCCCACTCCAGTCTTACATCTAGGAATAACCGCTATCTTGGACACCATGATCTCAAATACACAAAGTCTTGACCTTTTTGTTTTGTATATCCAAAGGTCTCTAATATCTGAACTTGAACTTTGCTCAAACCTCACCTGGCTTTTCTATGCCCATCTGTTGTGACCTTAGCTGGAGAGTGTGAGACTTTCAGCACAGCTGCCATGATATCTGCTTTTGCAGATGCTTGAGTTTCCTGGGAATAGATTAGGCCTCTATGTCAGCACTTTTCTCCATCACTGGTCTATGTTCAGCTCTCTGATGAACCCACCTGCAAGTTGAATGCCCAGTTATTCTATTACTCTCCAAGACCCTTCAATTTATTAGACCAGAAACAGGCATATCCTTCCAAGGAAACTATACCCTGATGACCTAAAACTCATTCCTCTTTTTTATATAAAATAATATCTTCGGGCCCCGAGAGATAGCACAGCAGCGTTTGCCTTGCAAGCAGCCAATCCAGAACCTAAGGTAGTTGGTTCGAATCCCGGTGTCCCATATGGTCCCCCGTGCCTTCCAGGAGCAATTTCTGAGCCGGGAGTGTCCCAAAAGCCAAAAAAAAAATAATATCTTCATTTAAGCACCTTCATTACAGACATAATTGTAGCTGGGTTTCAGTCATATAAAGAACACTACTCTTCACCAGTGCAACACTTCCATCACCAATGCCCTCCAATCTCCCACCTTCCTTCACCATTCCCACCTGTATTGGAGAAAGGCATTCTACTTCTCTCACTCATTGATATTGTCACCATAGTTGTCAGTGTAATTATTTCTCTAACTGTACTCAACACTCTTTATGGCCAGCTTTATATTGTGGGCCGAACCTTCCAACCCTCATCTCTATTGCCTCTGTGTTTTATTAAAATAAAGTCTTTTATTTGTATTAAAACTCATAAATAGTGAGATTATTCTATGTCTATCTATTTCCCTCTGACATATTTCACTCATCACAATAGTTTTCATGTCCATCCATGTATAGGAAAATTACATGACTTCATCTCTCCTGACAGCTGAATGATATTTAATTGTGTATATGTTTCACAGTTTCTTTAGCCATTAATATATTGAAGGGTATCTTGGTTGTTTCCAGAGTCTGGCTATTGTAAACTGCACTGCAATCAATAGAGGTGTGAGAAAGAAATATTTGAATTGTATCTTTTGTTGCTAGGGTATATCCCTAAGAGTGGTATAACTAGATCATATGGGAGCTTAATGTCCAGTTTTTTGAGAAATCTTCAGATTGTTTTCCAAGGCTGGACTCGATGGAATTTCCACCAACAGAGAATGAGAGTTCCTTTCTCTCCACATCCCCACCAGTACTATTGTTCTTATTCATTGTGATGTGTGCCAGTCTTAGTGGAGTGAGATGGTATCTCGCAGTTGTTTTGATTTGCATCTCCCTGATGATTAGTGATGTGTAGTATTTTCATGTGCCTTATGGCCATTTGTATTTCTTCTTTGACAAAATGTCTGTTCATTTCTTCTCCCCAATTTTTGATGGGGGTTAGATGATTTTTTTCTTGGTAAGTTCTTTCTTTGTATATTTTAGATATTAGCTCCTTATCTGATGGGTAATGGGTAAAAAATTTCTCCCTTTCTGTGAGTAGCTTTTGTATCCTTTTTTTTTTTTTTTTTTTTTTTTTTTTTTTTTTTTTTTTTTTTTTGGTTTTGGTTTTTGGGTCACACCCGGCAGTGCTCAGGGGTTACTCCTGGCTCCATGCTCAGAAATTGCTCCTGGCAGGCACGGGGGACCATATGGGGCACCGGGATTCGAACTGATGACCTTTTGCATGAAAGGCAAACGCCTTACCTCCATGCTATCTCCCGGGCCCCAGCTTTTGTATCCTAGGCACTATTTCCTTTGAGGTGCATAAGGTTCTCAGCTTTTTGATGCTGATCCTTCCAGGTAAAGAGAAATTTAATCGAGGTTATATTTTGCCTGTAAATATATATAGCAGAAGGGAGAATTAATTTTTAAGGCAAATAATATGAAGAGAATATAATGTCAGTACCATAACATGAATTTCAAAAATATCTCCATGGAATTTCCACCAACTCTCCACAGTGTTTCACCATGGGCCTTTTAGTGAAATTTCATGAAAGTAACTAGGCAGCCATCTGCATAAGAAAATATGTCTGACGGGCCTTCTAATTCGCCCCTCCTATAGAAATATAGAAATTATCAATGGCATAGATATGTCCTCTTTCATTTCTTTAAGCAGGGTTTTGTAGTTCTCTTTGTATAGATCCTTCACCTCTCTAGTTAAGTTGACTCCCAAGATATTTGAGTTTGTATGACACTATTGTGAATGAGATTTTTTTTTTGGACCACACCCAGTGACACTCAGGGGTTACTCCTGGCTATGCGCTCAGAAGTCACCCCTGGCCTGGGGGACCATATGGGGCACCGGGGGATCGAACCGTGGTCTGTCCAAGGCTAGCGCGGTAAGGCAGGCACCTTACCTCCAGCGCCACCGCCCAGCCCCGTGAGTGAGATTTTTTTAATGTCCATTTCTTCTCTATCATTATTGGTGTACAAAAAGGCCATTGATTTTTGGGTGTTAATTTTGTATCCTGCCGCTTTTCTATATGAATCTATTGTTTCTAGAAACTTCTTGGTAGAGTTCTTAGGGTTTTCTAAATATAGTATCATGTCATCTGCAAACAGTGAGAGCTTGACTTCTTCTTTTGCTATCTGGATGCCCATGATAAAATTTTCTTGACTAATAACTATGGCAAGAACTGCCAACACTATGTTGAATAGGAGTGATGAGAGGACAGCCATGTCTTATACCATATTTTAGAGGAAAGGCTTTTAGCTTATCTCCATTGAGAATAATATTTGTCAAAAAAGAGAATAAAATTTGTCATTGGCTTGTGGTAGATGGCCTTGACTATACTGAGAAAAGTTCCTTGCATTCCCATTTTGATGAGAGTTTTTAACAAGAATGGATGTTGGACCTTATCGAATGCTTTTTCTGCATCTATTGATGTGATCATACATATGGTTTTTATTTTTATATGGTGTATTGTTAATTGATTTATGTATGTTAAACCATCCTTAAATTTCTGGATTGAAGCCTACTTGGTTATGATGTATGACCTTCTTGATGAGGTATTGGATCCTATTTGCTAGAATTTTGTTGAGGATCTTTGCATCTGTGTTCATCAGAAATATTGGTCTGTAGTTTTCTTTTTTGCAGTACCTCTGTCTTGTTTGGTATCAAGGTGATGTTAGCTTCATAAAAACTATTGGGAAGTATTCCTGATTCTTCAATTTCATGAAAGAGCCTGAAAAGAAAGGATTGGTAGTAGTTCCTCTTGAAAGACTTGAAAGAATTCGTTAGTGACTACATCTGGACCTGAGCTTTTGTTTTTGGGAAGACTTGATTACCATTTTAATTTTAATAAACAGATGGGTCTGTTTATATATGCTAGATCATCCTAATCTAACTGTAAGATTATAAGAGTCCAAGAATTTATCCATTTCTTCCAGGTTCTATGTTTCATGGTATAGTTTCTCAAAGTAGTCTGATTACCCTTTGAATATCTGCAGTATCTGTAGTGATCTCCCCCTTTTCATTTCTAATCCTATTTATTGAGTTTCTCTCTCCCTGCCTTTGTGAATTTTGCTAGTTATTTATCATTCTTGTTTATTTTTTCAAACAACCAACATTTGCTTTCATTGATCTTGCAAATTGTTTTTTAGATTTCCACTTCATTGACTTCTGCTCTAAGCTTTGTTATTTCCTTCTGTCTAGCTATTTTTGTTTCCTTTTGTTGATCATTGTTCAATCTTATAAGCTGTGTCATTAATCTTTTTGTATAGGCCCCTTCTTCCTTTCTAATGTGTGCTTGCAAGGCAATAAATTTTCCTTTTAATACTACTTTTGCTGTGTTCCATAAATTCTGATAATTTGTGTCTTTATTGTCATTTGTTTCCAAGAATGTTTTTATTTCTTCTTTGATTTTATCTCTGGCCCACTATTGTTCAGTAGTGAGTTGTTTAGGTTAAGGTGTTCAGATTTTTCTTCTGTGATCCTTTGTAGTTCAGTTCTAATTTCAGTGCTCTGTGATCTGAAAAGGTAGTCTATAGAATTTCTATCCTCTTAACTTTATGGAGATTTGTTTTATGGACCAGCATATGATCTGTCCTGGTGCATTGGAGAAGAATGTCTACAGTTTTCTGGGGAGGGAGTCCACTTTCTTCAGTTTCTCTTATCAGAGAATATATTGTTGTTGAGTTTCACCCTGGTTGACCTATCAAGGGGTTACATGACAGTGTTGAGGTTTCCCACTATTATTGTTTTGCTATTGATATCTTCTTTCAGATTTGTCAACAATTGTATTAAATATTTCGCTGGTCTTTTATTGGGTGCAAATTGTTTTGGGGTATGATTTATTCCTGTTCTATATATACTTTTATTATTAAAAAATGTCCATTTTTGTCCCATACAACCTTTCTGAGTCTAATATTAATATGGCCATTCCAGCTTTTTTAAGGGAGTTGTTTGCTTGGATAATTTTCCTCCAGCCTTTGACTTTGAGTCTATGTTTGTTCTGACTATTCAGATGTGTTTCTTATAGGCAGCAAAACATTGGATTCAACTTTTTTTTTTTTTTGGTTTTTGGGCCACACCCAGTGACGCTCAGGGGTTACTCCTGGCTATGCTCTCAGAAGTCGCTCTGGCTTGGGGGACCATATGGGAAACCGGGGGATCAAACCGCAATCCGTCCTAGGCTAACGCAGGCAAGGCAGGCACTTTACCTCCAGTGCCACCGCCCGGCCCCTGGATTCAACTTTTTAAATCTATTTTGCTACTCTGTGTCTCTTAACAGGTGCATTTAGTCCATTGACATTGAGAGAGATAATTGTCCTGGGATTTATTATCATCTTTGTGTAGAAGTTTGGTGTGTCTTTTGATCTGTCTTTTCTTAAAGTAAACCTTTCAGTTTTTCTTTTAAGGCTGGTTTTGAGTTTGTTAAGTTTCTGAGCTGTTGTTTATTTGTGAAGCTACATTCTTCCTTCAAACCTAAAAGTGATTCTGGCTGGGTGTAATAATATTCTAGGTGAAACATTCATTTCATTGAATTTTGTCACTATATCCCACCACTGCCTTCTGGCCTTGAGGGTTTCTAGTGACATGTTTGCTGTAAATCTTAAGGATGTTCCTTTGAATGTAATTTCCCTTTTTGCTCTTGCTGATTTCAATATTCCATCTTTATCTGTGGGATTCTCCACTATGAGTAGGATGTGTCTTGGGGTGCTTTTCTTTGGGTCTCTTTTAGCTGGTATTCTGGGCATGCACTATTTGGTTGCGTGCACTCTTTAGCTCTGGGGGTTTTTCTATAATCATGTCCTTGACTGTTGTTTTTTTCTAGGGATTATCTTCATGGGTCTCTGAGACTCCAATGATTCTTGTGTTGCTTCTGTGGAGTTTATCAAAGACATCTATTTTCATCTATTCACATTCTTTGAGTAATTCTTCCATTGTCTGATCATTGTTTTAAGGTTCTTTTCCAGCATCCTCTGCTGTATGGAATTGTTTTGCATCTCATCTTCCGATTTGCTGATTCTGTCCTCAGCTGGTGTTACTCTGTTGGAGATGCTTTCTATTGAGGTTTTCATTTCATCCACCATGGTTTTCAGTCCTTTTATTTCAGTTTATAGTTTTTTTGTTTTCTATCTCTGTGGTCTGTTCAGCATTCTCTTTGAGTTCTATGAACATACTCAATAGAACTCTTTGAGTTCTATGAACACACTCCATATTTCTACTCTAAACTCCTTATCTGAGAGGCCAACTAGGTGGTTAGAAGTCTTCGGGTCATCGAAGCTGCCATCTACATCCTCTATGCATATTATCCTGCACTGTTTCCCCACTGACATACTGACATACTGACATGTAGTGTGGATTTTACTATATATTGTGGTGGGGTTCATGGGCTAGAGGGTTTGTGTGACCATGCTCCTCTGTCTCCACCCTTTGTGGGCAGAGTCAGCCTACTCTGTGCAGAGCCCTGCCTGAGAAATTATGTCTGCTGGGGCCTTTCCTGGCTGCCTCATGCAGAAAAGCAGCAAACCAGGTTGGAAGCAAAGCAGGAAACCGGGTAGGGAGCAAAGCAGTGGCCCTTTATTTCTTCTTTGTGCCTAAACACAAGGCAGGAATCGGGCTCCACCCTGATTGAAGAAGAGGATTAGATATGTAATTTCTGTATCTGGGACTGTATTCCTTAGGGAATTCAGGTTTTATCTATAGTATCCAGGCTGTCATTTACCTACACCTCTTAGAGTTCCTTTCAACAAAATAATAATGCTGTTGTTTGGTTACAGCAATAATACAATGGATATGTTATATTAGTATGTTATATATAGCATACATGCATCATGTGTTATATATAACATATATTTATCATATATCATGTGTTATGTAACACATAGGTATCATATATTATATGAGTACTGCCAGGAGTGATCCCTTAGTGTAGAGCAAGGAATGTGCTCTGAGCCCATACCCTCAACGCTTCCAAAAGAGAGAAAGTTTCTATTTTTTTTTCCAGAAGAACGGGCAGAATCTTGTACTCCTGTGAACCTTTAGGCTCATATCAAGCAGCTGACCACTTCTCTCCCCTGGTTCCATCTTATTCCATATCTTTTCTTTTGTAATATTTGCTAACCAATAACTTACTAAAGAAAATAATGTTCTGTTATTGTTAAAATATGGAAATTACAAGTGCTAAATTAAAGATCTTGAGGTTGGAATTTAGTGAATTGAGCATCTACTAATTTATAATAAACCCTAAATTCCAAGGAACTCAACTTGTTGTGTGTGTGGGGGAGGGGTCACAGACCCTACACACACTTATGCTTCTGTCTCTTTGGTCAGCACAGACTTAAGTTGCTCAGAACTATTTATGTTGGTTGGGTCCAAGGATGAAATGACTTCAACTGTTTTCAGAAAACTCAAAACCAAAAATTTTTCTTTACAGGCATTCATGGAAATGGAAAACCGCCAGATGCCCAATGGGGTTTTCACGACCGCAGAGCTACGTCCAAATGCCTACATCCCAGATGCAGAAGCCACTCTTCCTTTGCCTAAACCATATGGTGCTTTGGCTCCTTTTAAACCGAATGAACCTGGATCCAATATGAGGCATATTAGGAAGCCAATAATAAAGCCAATTGAAATCTGAGTAGGATAACCAATTCAGGTTTTCAAGGAAATCACTTCAAAAGGCTTCTTCATACCCCTAACTGAAAAATGTCATCATAATAGCTCCAAATTACAAACCACAATTAATCAACAGAGGAAAGCTGCCCTTCCTTTTATTACCAACTATTATATTTTACACAAAGTTAACTATGACATAGAATTATCCTACAATTATGTCAAAATATATTTTTGCATTATTCATTTCTTTTTCACTACATTGACTATAAGAAGTATGTGGCATACAGGATGCCATAAATAGCACTAAAATAAATCTACTTACAATAAAATACAGAAACCGACTGAGCATTTTGTTTAAAATACTCTTATCTATGAATTGTTGTGGGAGGGATCAAATAGTATAAGGGGTAAAATCCAAGGTGTCATGCTTATCACTTTAGCTGTCTCCCCAGTTCTGCATTCTATTTAAGGAGAAAGACAATGGTTGTTTAAAAACAAAAATATTTCAATGAAGGCATAAGTCACTGTTAATTACTTGCATTTAAAGTCAATAATGCCAAACCTAAGTCATATATAAAGTAGAAGAGCAGAGACTAAATAAAGGTATCTTCAAAAGCAAGTACCACTGTCAAGCACCGTTGTCCAAACAGTGGAAGCAGAGACAAACAAATGGAACTATATTAAATTGAGAAGCTTCTGCACCTCAAAGGACAGTGACTACGATACAAAGATCACCACAAAATGGAATAAATTATTTACCCAAAATAATAATGCAAAGTAATAATAATATAATTATTATACTTATGTAATATATATTATATATAGTAATATATATTATATAATTATCATATAATGCAAAGTAACCATAGACAATGTGGGGGCTTATCCAACCCAAATGAATGGGTTCAAAACAGGGTTGTCACAGAATTTAAAAAATCAAAACAGTCAATAAAAGAGAGAAAAAGTATTGGGGTCCAGGGGCTTCCAGCCTCGTGGATCAAGAGCACATCCACTTACCTTCCCCAGCCATCTTTATTCTACTGCCACTAACCACAGTAACAGTCAACAGGAAGTCTGTTAAGGGGTAGGGTGAATAGGAAGAGGAAACTAGGGGAAAGCCTCTATGTATGGAAATAACTGTGTTCTAATAAAGCTATATTTTGGAGTAAGCAAGTATGTAGGTAGAGAAGGGCTCCCCACAAGGCAATGAATTCTAGAGATGTAATAAAGCCAAGAGACAGGGTTTGGAGGAGTTACTAACTACATCATTAAGAGTCTCACCTGGAGCCACTGCAGACCCAGAGAAGCCAGCAGGAACAAAAGCTAGAAAAGGAATATCAAAGACCATCAACTACCCCAACCCTTCCCCCTAGCAATGGGACTCTGACTAGGGTAGCAAACCCCACTTGGGGCAAGTTAAGAAAACCTTATAAAAGTCAACTTGGGGGGTCGGCAAGGTGGCGCTAGAGGTAAGGTGTCTACCTTGCAATTGCTAGCCAAGGAAGGACCGCGGTTCGATCTCCTGGTGTCCCATATGGTCCCCCCAAGCCAGGGGCAATTTCTGAGCACTTAGCCAGGAGTAACCCCTGAGCATCAAACGGGTGTGGA
>PVKC010047359.1:0-11076 GCA_004027635.1 Crocidura indochinensis | reverse complement strand
TAAAAATTGCTCTGTGCCTGGGGCAAAGATGAAACTCTACCAGCTGGTCCTATTACTCATGGTAGACAAAGCTAAAAATTGAAGTTGTATTTTTACTACAGTGCATTAACTTTTATTGATAAAAAAGTTCTGGCTGAGGAAACAAGATTCATTCAATGTGGGCTGCCTACTTTAAGTATTAAATAATAGCAATAATGAATACAAACATTATGGAAAACATATATTTTAACTGGACATTAAAATAAATAATGTTCTTTTCAGTAACTACATCTGAGCAGTGGGCAAGAATACTGTATTGTAAATTGATATCAATGAATCAAAAAAGTAAAAAAAATCATATTTAAATACAAAGTAATTTGAAGATATTACATAGGAAAAGTACTTAATTAAATAATAAGAAAAAGTTTAAAATAAAGCAAATATAATTTAGAGTCCCTAGCTATAATCTAACAGAAGAGCATTTAGAAAATAAAAGAAAAAAACTTCAGTGATCTGGGAAATAGGAGTGTATAAGGCTCTTGTGTTCCACAGAGTCAAATTAGCACTGCATGTAATTTCTCATGTACTGGTAAAAGTAGCTGGTTGCAGATCCAGAAGTAAACCCTGAGCACAGACAGGTATGACTCCAAATCTACTTCCCAAAATAAACTGAAAAATGAAAAGACAAAAAACTCCTATTTACAACAGCATGTCAAAAATTCTCTTGCATTCAAATTGACCTCATTCTTCATCCTAAAATCACAAAACAGTGACTTTCAATGTCTTATTAATATTTTTTATGGTGAAGAGTTTTCTATTGGTTTCAGAGTTTAGATTAGTCTTGCATCTTCCATGGCATTCTGTTCTTTTCTCTGATACAAAATTCTCTGTACAAGCTCAGCTCTGCAGAGAGCACTCTACAAACACACCATTCTCTTTCTCAGGCCCTTATCTTATTCTTTAAAGCCTAATACATTAGTTATCAGTAATTCCCAGGACAGAGTAACCAACTAAGCCTCCCCAGGGCTACATACTGATAGTCCATTTCTTTGCTAAGAAGTTTGTTCAGTTTAATTGAATACAAGCTGCCTACAGTTAGGAGATTCCCCAATCCTATCAACAATTCTTTACCATGTAATCTGTATACAGTATAACTTAAGTTGCTTCACAAATTGTATCTACTTATGTGCATTATTCTCTGAAGAATTCATTCTATTCCAAGAGGGAGCTTGCACTTTTTTTCCTCAAGTACATAGGATGATATTTATTTCTCTTACTAAGAGAAATCTACTTCAAAGTGGAATCCAGCAATTAATCCGTTGTACGCCTGGAGTTATAAAATATGATTTTTATGAGAATATAAGCTTCTATATTAATATATTATAGCTTAGAACATAACTAGAGTTTACATAAGTTATGAGAGATCGAAAAGTTCTGTTTGACATATGTCACCTAGTCAATTTGTATAGGGGCCAATTTCTCTGGTGCTCAGAACCTCTGAACTACTTTATACATTAATGATCAGATCAGTTGCATAGACTGGATGACTTAATACTTAGCTGGGTACTTCTTATGTACCATTCGATGACAAAGAACAAACTTGGGGTCTCAAGATGCACAATACGAGCTCTATTACTTGAATCAGATCTCCACTGTTCTAATGACTTTTTAAAAGTAACAGCTTGCGGGCAGCAAGCTAGGTAGGCTCTGATAATATGTTTTGGGGAAAAAAATCTGCATTTGAAACTGAACCATCCCAAAGGCATGGAGATCTTTGACACAAAAGATCCATCTCAGGAGTCCAGAATGTCACTGAGATGCAGAATTGCAGTCCATGTGCATGAGGCTCCTGAGAAGAAAGGTGACTGCACCCCCTAGAAGAGGAATTTTCAACACTGCAACAAAGTTCAGGTAGAGTATCAAAAAAAGATCAGCTACCCCAAACTCTGTTAGCAACTCTCTTAGCAATGCACTGAGGCAGAGAACAAGTGTGTTGAAAACAATTTGAACAAAGGAAGTGTGTCCCGATGCTGCTAAACACAAGTTTCTTCCAAATACCTGTGATGTCATCACCCTCAAGCCAGCAGAATTTTATAGGTTTTGCTTAATCTGAGTGAAGTATGAATTTTCTTATTATTTTTTGGATAAATGTCAGAGTGCATGCAGTCCTTTTCTTTGGGAAAATAAAGTGATTGCATGATAAAATTGCATTTAATTATGGCATGTCTGTCATTGTCTTTTATGTCTGCTCTTCTAGAAGATTACATTACAACTAAATTGTATAATAGTAAATTGGTAAGTGCATAAACTTGGTCTACTTTGTTTTACAAATGTATTCTTGTTACTGCATTTTTTGTTGTTTTTTTTTGGGTCACACTCGGCAGTGCTCAGGGGTTACTCCTGGCTCCATGCTCAGAAATTGCTACTGGCAGGCACGGGGGACCATATGGGGCACCAGGATTCGAACCAATGACCTTTTGCATGAAAGGCAAATGCCTTACCTCCATGCTATCTCCCAGACCCCGTTACTGCATTTTTTAACTGAAAAAGCATTGGTGTAAATCTTTATTAAATGCTTCAAAATGTACTATATGCACATTTTCAAAAATGGTCATCTTTTTCAGAGTTGGACACATCATTAAATTTCTAATGATTTCTAATGATGATATTTCTAATCTTTGCATTATGCATTATTGGATCCTTTCCATCCTACATAGCTCAATATTGTTCCCCTCAGACAGCTTCAGTTCAATAGTTCAGTCAGAATGTGGGGCTTGAAGAGATAGTAAGAAAAAGGGGGCACTTGCTGATTCTCACCCTAAACAGGAAGGAAACCTGTGTTATTTAATATTTTTGAAGAACAGGAAGAAAAGCTTCTTTGATTTTTATAGAACTTGCCAGTGACATCATTTTCAATTGAGTCATGGTTCTTGGGAATTTTCTTTGTGTGTGTGTGTGTGTGTGTGTGTGTGTGTGTGTGTGTGTGTGTGTGTGTGTGTGTATTTTGGGTCACACCCGGCAGTGCTCAGGGGTTATTCCTAGCTCCATGCTCAGAAACTGCTCCTGTCAGGCAAGGGGGACTATATGGGACGCTGGGATTCTAACTAATGACCTTCTGTGTGAAAAGCAAACGCCTTACATCCATGCTATCTCTCCGGCCCCTTTTCTCTCTCTCTCTCTCTCTCTCTCTCTCTCTCTCTCTCTCTCTCTCTGATTTTCTTAATTACAGTTTCCAGTTACTTGCTTCTAACTCTCCAAGATAATTCTTTATCGCTTTTGGGATATTCTATTAATATTCATTCTATAGGAAGTGAGATGAATACCTGTGATTAAGTCCAGAAATGTTACCTATAACTCTTAACTTCTGCTTCCAGAAAAAGTCCCGATTCTGGAGTTGTCTTAAGTATCTTTGGTAGGTAGATGCCTATATAAGAGGGGTTCTCTTTTGTATTGTCATCAGTGTGACTATAAAGAAGACCCTGATATTCCAATAGAGAAGGAGGCTTTGCCTTGTCACATCCCTGCAGACCTTCTCATCCTAACAGACTCATGGCACCAATGGCAGCAGACATTATTGGGGACATTCTGATAAGCATTCAGGGTCTGTGCCTGCATCTATCTATGGAGGTAAATTATGATGATTCAAGAGTAAAAGGACATACATTTGGATGCCCTGTACACCATCCTTCCCACATGACTGTCCTTTATATCCCCATTCTGCTCTCCTAGGAGGAACCTATTTTCTTCCTCTCAGCTGTGGGAGCCTATGAGGAGCAATGGGCATCCAGTCATCAATCCTCCCTGACACTACTGTTCATTGTCCAAAGACTAGAGCTGGAGAAAATCCTGGGAAGGCCATCACTTCTCAGAGGGTCCTTCTAATGGGGACTCGAATTTTCCTTCTTATGTGATCCACACCCCATCTATGTTCACTTCTGCTCCCCAAGTTCTTGTTGATCATTCACACCTTCTGCTTCTGAAACATCTGGGCCCTTGATTGTCTTCATGCAAAGGCTCTAGAAGACTGGTAATGAGGAGGAGTTCTGTTCTACATTTTCCTGAAGGTAAAGATTGCCCTAACCTTTCTCTGGGAGGAGAAGGGCCCCAAGGTTGTTGCTCTCCAAGGAACTCCACGTGTCAGTGGGGGCTCTATGAGTTGTGTTATCCCTCATCTTCCCTATCCTCCAACATACACAGCCATGAATGCCAGTACAGTTTATAAGATCATTAGTTTATTAATTCTCTACCTTCGAACAGAGGCAGCACAGCCTTAGAAGGGAGTTGACTAATCCACTTTTGTGAGTTGATCTTTCTGGAGTAGGCAGATTATGGGGAGCTAGCTCATTCTGTCCCCACATGGGGCCTGGAAGACATAAAAATCTCCAGATTCCCCTAGTTCTCCTACTCTTGATATCCACCTGGACATCCAATAACACTGAGTCTTCTTGGTGAGTTGGTCTTGGCTCAGGTTCTACCAAGTTAGGAGAAGTGGAAGCAGGCCTTTCATTCAGAAGGCCATGGCTCCTGGTAGCCTGGATCACGCTAGGGCGGATGATGTGAAGTCCAGCATAGAAGTTCTGGAAGGAAATTTGTGGTGAGATAGATGTCAAAGCCCCAGAAAACAGTGTTTATAAATATTGGGACCAGAATGGGCCTAGCCACGTGGGAGACACTGAAACAAGAAAAAGGGAAAGTATAGTGGGTGGGACTAGGATAGTGGCCTGAGCCAGTTGACCTAGCCAAAACTGCAAGCCACATTCTCAAGCTTTCAGGGCCCTTTGGGACTCAGATGTGTCCTGATCTAGGGGGCCAAGAAAGTGACAGGATGCATGTTTACATGGCATATGTCTGCAGGTAGAAATACAGATCCAAGTTGGTGGGTGGTAGGCCCTTATTAGAATGTAGCACTCAGAATTGTGACATAATGAACAATGGCTCCGGGTATAAATCTGCCTTAGTAAGTGTGTGTGTATGAGGATGATACAGGGCAAGAGGTAGTGGTGGAAGAAGACAAGAGGAGTTGCTCTGCTGGTGTTGAACACTGAAATGGGAGCAGGGGTGTTGGGTACAGGAAGAAGAAGCTCACAGAGAGGGAGATGATAGACCAAGTAGGAATTGTACCGGTGGGAGGAGTTCCAAGAATGTGGTTGAACGGGTCCTCCTGATCGAGGTGCCACGGTGGGCCCAAGAGACTGGGGTGGCAGGGCAGGAGTGTGGGGGCCATAGGTGATGATTGCCGACTCGTTCCCAGTATGAGGGGTTAAATGGTTTCAAAGATGGACGTCGGCGACGGTAGGTGAAGTTCTGTTGCCTGGTTAGAGGTCTTCAGAGAAAACAGAAAACAAGGATATAACAAGGGGAGGCAGAAGAAAGACCCCTGAGCCTGGCTGAGGAGTGGGTCCCAGTAATCAAGTTCCTCCCTGGCCCTGTCCAAGGTAGCCACCCCCAGGCCCTGAGTTGATGCACGAAAGAGGAAAATAATCACCGTCTGTTGATAATCCTAGGCCTCTCCTCTCCTTGATCATCACAGACAGTGAAACATCCTACAGGGAAGGGGGTTCTCATCAGGGAGGCATAAGTACTTCTCACAAGGAGTCCAATGGGACCCTGGTCAAGGCTATCTTGAACCCTCATTATCTACTCAATCAAAACAATGGCCCAAGACTCAAAGGCTCCTGCTCTTAGGGCAAAGGCCCGTCAGACCACTTCAAGGATCCCAGAACTACCCCCAGGAACCGCAAGAGCATAGTTCCCTTAAAGAAGACCCATCAACCTTCCTCTAGGGAATGTAAAATTTTTCGTTGCACAAGTGGCAACAAGTGGCCTGGCCCCATCTGTTTCCTCTTTAATGGCAGCAACTACTGCCCACTATCCCCTTGATGCCCATGGATGGGTCAGTGGGACTCTTCCAAGTTGCTCAGGATCTGCATGTCATCAGCTTTCCCTTTTGGAGGCCCTAAGTTTTCTATGGACAATGTCTAAACTGACATCCTCAGGGTTTATTATCTGAGACTTACTTGACTTTGGAGAATTCAGGAAAGGCTTCTCCCCTCTCACTGCTGGCTGCTTCCTTCTGATGGCTGTCATCAAGTGCTGAAAGCAAAGGAAGAGAGTGAGGTGGAGGCTAGGGGAAATTCAAAGAAGTCTCATCTGAACATCACAATATGATTTCAGTGAAGACAGAATCAGGTCTTTTCATTGATTATTTACAAAGTTGTTATTCATAAAGTTGCTAACAACATATTTAGTCTGTGTGGCCCACGCTAGATGGTGTCATCAGAGCTCTAACAAGGAGACTCAGAACAAAGCTCATAAGTTAAGTGCTGCCTCAGAGGGGACCCTGGTTTCCTCTAATCAGGGACTCTCTGAAGCTCAGGACCATTATTCTGATCAACTCTTGATGGTGATCCTACATGTGGTCTGTGACTACAAGTCACATGAGTTGTCTTATCCTGCAAGACTGAGAATCCAAATAAATCGTCATTTCTCTAGAAGTATTGCATTAAGGGCCTTTCCTTGGACCTAGCCACAACCAACGATTGGTAGTCTCTGAATTTGAGATAAAATTTGTTCCCTCTCCATCTCAAATTCTGCTCCTTGGGTCTGTGTGTTTTTTGAGAATAATGATGTTCATTCTTTGCTTCTGACTCCCCAACCTCTGTGTTCCTCTGAACAGCCTCATTCATAGACACATCACAAATCCCCCCAAATTAGCCCTGTGTCCTTACCTGGCATCTTGCCTTGATGTTGAGTATGCTATCTTTAAAAACTGATAAGCAAAGTAATATAAATGTAGCACCAAGGAGGTAGCCTAGAATGTCAGGGTTTCCATACCAGCCTGCAGGGCAGTAAGATGGGATTTCAGGTAAAGTAGGATAAAGTAAGTCCTTCCCAATTCCATTAGAAGATGAAAAACTCATTTGCTTTCCCTAAGGCAACTGAGCCCTGAACACACAGAAACTTTATATATAGACTCAGTGACATCACCATTGGCCACTGACATCACAAAAGGTCACAGAATAAAGGAAGGGAAGACATGATCATGACACCCACAAGGCTCTGCCCTGACCTCAGGGACTGGGTTGTCACTCGGTCACTCAGCCCTTTGGAGACCCTCCTGTTTTCTGCCCTTTCTACTAGTTCCTTGCCTCCATCTTCAGGAACCCAGCAATCACCTGACCCCTCTGGTCTCTGATGCATGCCTGATATCTCTACTTCCTTTCCTCATAAATTTGAGAATCAGTCCCTGCATTTTCCCATTAGGAGAAGATTTTCCCATTAGGACCATGCTTGTGCTCATTTCTACTTTTCTACTAACTCTTGCTTCACATCTGAAACCAGGTCTAGAACTGAGGGAACTTTCACACTTGTGTTTGTGAATGTACAATTGTTCCTTTGAGTCTGGGATTTGGTTAATATTTACATCTTTCATTCAAGATGCTTAGACCACTGCCAACTCTTGGTATTTACTAAACTCAAAATCTCAAAATATATACAATAAATCATTACACCTCAAACATTACTTAGGAATATTTCTCATTTTGCTGAAGCTTAGCCAAATACTATGATTTTGGGGTAATATATCATTTGATAAATATTCAGTACTTTCAATTATCAAATTAAATATTTCCCATTTATATTTCCTATTTATTTGAACTATTTTCACTAAACCTCAAAAACATAGCATCAAGACTCTAAAAAGGCTATACATGTCTTCCTCTGTTTGTCAGACTCTCTAGGAAGACATACCCTATATAGCCGCCTCCTTCTTGATCTGCTACACACAACTTCACATAGTAGGCAGTGGGTATGGTGAGATGGATTCCACCCCAGACAACAGACAAAATGAGCAGGAGCTCTTTAATTCTAATTTCCCTCTCAGGGCTTCATTCACATCCTCCAAAAGGTATTAGTTAGTGCACTGGGGATTCTTCTTTCCTGATCTCTTTTCCTGAGCACAAAAGGATTCCAGAACCAGTATCCAGCAGCTACCAATCTATGGTTTTCCTTGATTTTAAACTTCCCACATGCATAACAGTGAGTAAAATATTTTTTGAAGCCCTGCCTACAGTGTACTTCTCATTGATCGAACATTTCCTTCCTGTTACTTCTTCCCTTTCTTAAATGGAATATCTTGGCTGCTTAGGACACAGTGTTAAATTTCTCAAAAAAATTTTTTTTGCTTTATCTGGCTTGTATATTATGAATTCTTTGATCATTTCATGGTTCTAGTTCTGTTATTTTATGCTCATTTTTTCTGTATTATTATATTCTCTTCTGTTTTTTCTTTCTTTTGTTTTGTTTTTGGGCCACACCCCGCTGATAGGGGTTACACCTGGTTCTGCACTCAGCTCCTGGAAGGCTCAGGGGAGCAAATGGAATGTTAGGGATCAAACTTGGGTCTGTCCCAGGTTGTGTATGGGCAAGGCAAAAAGTCCTACCACTGCACTATCTCTCTGGTCCCAACTTTTTTTTGTTTGTTTGTGAACAATGTTTAACTCTTGATGGCATTGTCCCAGGGTCTCTTGGTTTACTAACAGGTTCTTTTCTTCTGTGCAAGTTAGGAAACAACTTCACATCTGTGCAAATGTGTCTTCTGACTCTTTACTTTCAAGGCCTCCCTGGCAACTCTGTTCATGTCTAAGATGACAGCTAAGTTGGTAGCAAAGACAGGTATTAACTTAAACATGAAATATACTTCCCACTGCGGTGAGATTGCTTTGGAAAATTTGCATTAGTTTTCTGTGATCCTGCCAGGACTATTTCTGCTAATAACCATGTAGGATGTGAACAGATGTTTCTGTGTGAGTGCTTCTCACTTAGCTAAGGTAAAATGTTTTTCATAAATAAATGAGGAATTTGGGACCAGAGTGATAGCCAATGGGTAGAGCATTTGCCTTGCATGTGGCAGACCCACTTTCAATCCTGGCATCCAGTATGGTTCCCTGAGCCTGCCAGGAGCAATTTCTGAGTGGAGAATCAAGAATGATCCCTTTGCACTATTGGGTGTAATGCAAAGACAAGAAAAAATAAAAGAAAAAAAAGAGGATTTTCCCACAAAACTAATCATAGCCCTCAAGTGCAACTTGTAAGCCAAGGATAAGTCAACAAGTTAGGAATGGGCCTTGCATTCTCTTGCTTTTGTGTATAAACAATATAAATGGTTACTAAGAAAACTGCTCAGGGCCTGGTGTCTCTTTGACCTGGGGTCTTCAGTGATAAGTTTCTAATAAACATTTTATTTCTTTATCTATTTCTTGTGTCTCCATGTCTCTATGGTTCCTGGCTAAAATTGTATGTATTCTGCTTTAAATATATAATTAAGATGACTCATTTAGAATAAAAACTAGATTTCCATTTTCTAACTATGATTTCAGTTTCTTAGTGTGCCCAAAACTAAACTTTTTGAAATCTGTTGTAGATTAATTTCTCCTCATCATTTCTTTATTTCCATCGATTTCAAGTTGTTTTTCATGCTTTAGTTTACACCTTGTATTAATTTTCTTGCAATTTCTTAATTTCTTTTAAAATTATATAGTTATTTGTCCTTGCTAATTTAAAACACATTTTATTTCTTTGTTCTTCTATAGAATCATTTGATCAACTGTGTTTGAGGATTATGTTTTACATAGTCTATTAATACTCTCATAAAAAGTTTTAGTATTCAATTTTATTTTACTTAAGCTCATGCCATCTTATCAGTATTTTAATAAAATACAATATAATATTGTGCTTGTTAAAATGGGGCTTTTTCCAGATAAAATAATGGCAAACCCCTAATATATATTTAGTTTAATGAATTTTAATGATTCTAAATTAAATACAAGTTCTGTTAGACTTCAGTGCACAAATTATGAACAGTTTCACAATGTTCTACAGTTTTTAAATTCAGAACAAAGGCTTCTCAAGGTGTTTTATCAGATAAATTATTAACACTTTCTAAGATATATTATTTATTCAAGTAAACATTACCAAAAGAATATGTAATATATTCTAAAGATGTCCTATGGACATAAAATGGCTGAAATTTTTGATAACTCTATTATCTTGGAGACAAATCATGATAAACATGTATGACTTTTCAGAAGTGTTAGTATTTTATTATTACTTGGTAATTGTATCTCATATCATCCAGCAGAATCCTGGCTGCAATAATTCCCAAATGAAGAGCCAGGGATAATCTTTGAGCACAACCAAAGGTAGCCCAGAACTTAAAAAACAAACAGGCAAACAAAAACTCTCATAAAAACTCATAGTTAAATATGGGTGATCAATGGATTGCTTTTGTCTATGCCTTTGTTTTCTTTCTTTATATCCCACATAAATGTTATGTCATCCAGTTTTTTTTTGTCTTTCAGTTTAATTTTGCTTAGCTTACTACACATACTATGGAACTAGACAGTATTTTATCTGCAATATCAGTTGCGTATTTATCAAAGAGATTTGTTCATTCAGTTTTAGTCAGTTATGTTTTTTTGATATCTTGATTGGCATAAATAGTGAATTTCTGTTTTTATATTCTAGGATAGCTTTTTAGGAGTGGATTTGCCTGGACACAGAATGTCTATTCTTATGTTTAAACAAGTATATTGACTGAATAATATTACATCCAATCATTTAAAATAGAAACATTAAAGTAAGAGTGGATGATAATGTCTAAGTTCATTTGTATTCAAAAAGTGTAATTATTTTTATTTGGGGCCAGAAAGATAGCCTGGAGGTAGAGCATTTGCTTTGCATGCAGAAGGACTATGATTTGAGTCCAGGCATCCCATATTGTCCCCTGAGCCTTTCAGGAGTGATTTCTGAGCCTAGAGCCAGAAGTAACTCCTGAGTGCAACCAGGTGTGATGCCAAAACCCAAAACCAAAAAAAGAGAGAGAGAGAGAGAGAGACAGAGAGAGAGAGAGACAGAGAGAGAGAGACAGAGAGAGAGACAGAGAGAGAAATTATTTTTTAAATGAATGCTTGATAAGGAAGTAATAAAGACAAATGTAAAAAGCATAAAATAATTTATTTTTAAAAATATACTTTGTTGGGGCCCGGGAGATAGCATGGAGGTAGGGCGTTTGCCTTTCATGCAAAAGGTCATCAGTTC
>PVKC010047358.1:0-11084 GCA_004027635.1 Crocidura indochinensis | reverse complement strand
ATGGGAAGCCGGGAATCAAATCACTATGCATTCTAGGTTAGTGCGTGCAAGGCAGATACCCTACCGCTTGCGCAATTGCTCTGATCCCTCAATGTTGCTTTCTTAGCATTCACAATTCTTGTGAAGAATGCCAGATTATTCAACTACAGAGAGAAGTGTGTGAAAAGTGTATGTGTGTGTGTGTGCGTCTGACAGAGAGAGACAGAGAGAGAGAGAGAGAGAGAGAGAGAGAGAGATTTGTAGATTGAGAAGCCAAACGAAGAGATCAACCATAGCTTATGTTTTTCACTAGGTGATGAATGAAACCCTCTCAGATGGATAATGATCAAATGGTCCCGTTCAAGTGTCTCAAGAGATATCCCCAGACAGGAATGAACTAAATTTGCTGAACCTTGCCCCAAATCTTAACTCTATGAGGGTAGAAGAGCTTGGGGCAGGGTGTGTCTCTTTTATAGAGAGTTTACCTGCAAGCACGAGGCTGGTGAGATTGAGAATTTTATCCCCAGTACCATCCCACATGGACAAGGGTTCAGTTGTTTGGAATCTTGGTGTCATAACAGTGTCTGATCTTCAGCTCATGTATGCAAGTGTGTGTGAGCACTGCAATTAATCCAAGTGTTTGGGAAACCTGCTCATCACGGAAACAACAAAGGGGGGTGGATATAAAGATAAAGAGAGTTGTGGGCTAGAGTGATAGCACAGCAGGTAGGGCATTTGCCTTGCACGTGCTTAACCCAGGTTCAATCCCTGGCATCCCATATAGTCCTCTATGTCAGGAGTAATTTGACAGGGTCAGAAGTAACCCCTGAGTGCAACTGAATGTGGCCCCCCCAAAAAAAAACACAAACAAAAACAAAAAAAGAAAGAAAAGAAAAAAAGAGGGTTGAGGTCATTATTTCTTCTTCTTCTTCTTCTTCTTCTTCTTCTTCTTCTTCTTCTTCTTCTTCTTCTTCTTCTTCTTCTTCTTCTTCTTCTTCTTCTTCTCCTCCTCCTCCTCCTCCTCCTCTTCCTTCTGCTGCTGCTTCTTTTCTTCTCCTTTTCTTCTTTTTTCTTCTTTCTCCTCCTCTTCTTCTTCCTTCCTTCCTTCCTTCCTTCTCCTCCTTCCCTTTTCTTCCTGTGTGTTATACCTGGTGATGTTCAGGGGTTACTCCTAGTTCTGCACTGAATGAGTAATTACTCCTCTTGGGGGGGCCATCTGAGATATTGGGGGTTGAGTCTGGGTCAGTCACATGCAAGGCAAGCACCCTACCCACTGCATTATCCCTCCTATTCTTTTTTTTTAAAGTATGGTGAAATAAACATGAAACCAATCTGAGACTGGAGATGTGGCTCAGTGGTAGAGTGTTGATTCGCATATATGTATTCAACCCCTACTGTAATGAAACGTGTTATTTAAAAGTTGACATCTTCACCTATTAAAATAGAACACAGTCCTGTGGAGTTAAGATCATTGACATTGTTAAGCAAACATCAACCTCATTTATCTCCAGAACTTTTGCATCATCTCAAAATAAAACTGTTCCCATGAAGCAATAGCTTACAATACCTCCCTTCCCTTAGTTGCCAGTGACCACTGTTCTACTTTCTATCTTTGTGAATGCAAATCTATAAGTGAAGTAGCAAAGTGTAATTTTATATAATACTGATAGATATAATGGCCTGTGTTTAGAATGCACTCATGCTTTTGTTAGTTTACTAAATACCAGAGTTGTAGAAGCGTCTGGAATCCTCATAGATTCTCGATTCTTTTTGTCATTGTGCATTTCATTGTAATGTGTCATGGCCTTGAGTGTTGTGGGTAAAATGATAATTATACCTAACACTTTAACGTTTCACATGATGTTCCTTTCACAATAGCATTGTGAGGCAGAAATAAGTTGTTGTTTTAACTTTACAGACCAGAACACCGAGGATCAAAGAGTTTCAGCAAGTTGCTCAAGGTCCTGATACTGCAAATTGGTCTGCAATTATTTATAGATTACTTCTGTTTGGAAGGGAAATGGTACCCAAAGGAGAATTCAACAGCTTGAGAGAGAAGACAAGTCTACTCCCCAAAGAGCATCTTCTCTGAGAACACACCCATGTAAATGCCCATGGAAGAAGGTCTTCGATCATGCTGAGTACCAACCAACATGGAGCTCAGTGAAATGTTTTAAAGGTTGTGGCTGGGTCACACATTAAATATGCAAAAATATGAATGGACAGCACACTAGACAGTCAGACATATTGCCACTGAGATTGATTCATGGCCCATGCATGAAAGGAACATAAGATCAATCCAGTGAAGACATGTATACTTATATATATAAAAATTGGAAAAGCAGAATTAATTGAAATAGCCAAGAGAAAACATCCTCTTATTTCATTTTAGTAATGTACATATATATATATTTATATTGTATTGAATCTTCAACATATTTAATTGTTAATGTCAGGCAAGAATTTGGGATTTTGGTCATGATAGAATGTGTATTTCCTGCCTGTGGATGCCAGTGGAATTCTGGAAATGACTGTCTCATCCTGCTTCTCTCCTGGTTACAGAGATTCTCAAAGTATAGAAATATTCCACATTGTCTGGAGCAAATGGCCAGTTTGCTTGGTGCAAACACATTGTAAAAGTAACCTGCTATTTCCGCACAAGAACAACATTCCAGAAGCAAAATCGCCCCCGGCAGGCACGGGGGACCATATGGGATGTCAGGATTCGAACCACCATCCTTCCGAATGAAAGGCAGACACCTTACCTCCAGGCTATCTTGGGTACCCAGAGCTGAAGTTCTTGTGGATACAATTTTGTTTATGTTCTCTTGAACATTCTATTTTTTTAAACTTTATTTTTTATTGATTGGTTTTTGGGCCACACCTGGTGGTGCTCAGGGGTCAATCCTGACTGCACTCAGAAATCTCCCCTGGCAGACTGGGGTACCATATGGGATGCCGGGAATTGACCCTCCTGGGTCAGCCACATGCAAGGCAAATGCCCTACTATTGTGCTCTCTTTCCAGCCCCTTCTTGGACATTCTAGAACACCAAGGTGTGGAAACATGAGGATGAAACCTTTGGGTTAGCTGTGGCAACACTGAGATTCTAGCCACAACTCTCCATTAAATATCTATAATACCCTAAGATTTTCTGGGCTTCCATTACTGCAATTCTAGAATGAAAAATTAAACTAAATTATTGTTAGGAAAGTCTCTCATCAGGCAAAAAAAAATGCTGCTTTATGTCACTATCTCATTTTCTTTTTAAACCTCGTTTAATTTTATTTGGGGTGGAGAAGAGAGTTGGGCTACATTGGACTACATCGTACTCTCTGCTCAAAACTGACCCAGAGGAATGCTTATGGTTCCTGAACCCCTTGCAAGAACCTTAATTCCTTTGCTATCTATGGCCTCTTTTAATTTTTCTGATGAGAGACACTAAGATCAAGAATGCAGAGTGAGGGGACGGAGTGGTGGAGAAGGCGGTAGGACATTTGCCTTGCACATGCTAACCTAGGATGAACCACCGTTCAATTCCCCTGGCATCCCATATGGTCCCCCAAGCCAGAGACGATTTCTGAGCGCAAAGCCAGGAGTAACCCCTGAGCGTCACCAGGTGTGGCCCCCCCCAAAAAACGAAAACATGGGCCGGAGAGATAGCATGGAGGTAAGGCATTTGCCTTGCAAGCAGAAGGTCTGTGGTTCGAATCCCGGCATCCCATATGGTCCCCCGAGTCTGCGAGGAGCGATTTCTGAGCGTAGAACCAAGAGTGACCCTTGAGCGCTGCTGGGTGTGACCCAAAAACAAAAAAACAAAAAAACAAAAAACCCACTCCAAAACAAAACAAAAGAATGCAGAGTGGGGCTGGAGCGATAGCACAGTGGTAGGGCGTTTGCGAATCCAGGACAAAGCCAGATTCTATCCCAGCATCCCATATAGTCCCCCTAGCCTTTCAGGAGTTATTTCTTAGCACAAAGCCAGAAATAACCCCGAGTGCCTCAGGGGTGTGCCCCCCCCCAAACAAAAAGCACTTAAAAAAAAAAGAACTTGGGAGCCGGAGCTATATTATAGTGGTAGGGCATTTGCCTTGCACGTGGCCAACCCTGGACAAACCTGGGTTTAATCCTTGACATCCCATACGGCCCCCCTAGCCTGCCAGGAGTGATTTTTTTTTTTTTTTTGGTTTTTGGTTTTTGGGTCACACCTGGCAGTGCTCAGGGGTCACTCCTGGCTCTTTGCTCAGAAATCGCCCCTGGCAGGCACAGGGGACCATATAGGATGCCAGGATTCGAACCACCGTCCTTCTGCATAAAAGGCAAATGCCTTTCTTCCATGCTATTTCACCAGGAGTGATTTTTGAGCACAAATCCAGGAGTAACCCCTGAGTGTGGCTGGGTGTGGCCCCAAAACAAACAAACAAACAAAAAAGAATTCTTAAAAATGAATCCATATTTTTTCTCCTGAGGTTGAGAATGGACAAATGCTCATCTGAAAGTAGGTTGTTTCTAGGCAGGGCTTTACCTTAAGTACCTCATCCACATTCATAAATCTGTCATCACGAAACTTACATCATGTTTTCTTATTATGATAATTAAATAAACTAATTGTTTCTATTCAAGGTATGATGGTAGAGCCAAGATACCTCAATCACATGTAAAATATCAACCCTATAATTAAGTCACATCTTTAAGAGAGTTGTTGGCCATCCTTGGGAGTTAAATCTCAGAGACTTGATCTCAAATATTCTTTACTTTGAACTGAGGATTCACAGACTCCTTGGTGGCCGGATTTTCATCCTGGAACCTAAGCAAAGAGAAGGAGCTGGTGCCAGGAATACTAACAGCCCAGAGAGGTTAAGAAGGACACCCTAAAAGAAAAGAGTTGTCTTTGCCAACTGTCATCTTTGCAGAGCTTCTGCAATAATGGATTGGCTTCTGCCAAGATCAGCAGGGAGAGAGGTACAGAGAGTTCTCAAGAGCTCTCATAGCCATTGACGTGGCCCAAGGAAACTCCCAGAAGCCCTTGTGGCTTGATAGACTGGGTTGAATCTGGGGCATTTCCAGACATACTGGAAGGGTCCAACAAGGGAACTAGGCATTTGCAAATTAAGAATTAATATTACTTTTCATCAAATAAAAAACATCTCTGCTCATTTGAATTTCAAACAAAGTGATATAGTTGGGAACTGCTAGAACAAACGCATTCCTGTTGCCAAACTATACTATATATCTTCCTTCAATTTTGAGAAAGGAATTGCTTGAATGGCTTCATTTATATTATATACCTAGAGAAATGTGTTTTGCTACTTTTTATGATAAAATAATTTTAGGACATATTCAAATATAAGATGCCATGAATATGATTTTATTGACCTGGTAAAAGGCACTGTTGCAGGGGAAAGTAAGAAAATATTGATTAAAAGGCAATGAATTTTAGTATTAGATCAACAATCTCTTCCCTTCTCCTAAAATCACTCCTAACCCAGCTTATCTCAGTAAACTGAATGAAATTTAATCTCAACGTCTACTATATATTCAGTACATTCTGACTGACATTTTAAACCCTGTTAGAAATCTGGTTGGCTTCCAAGCACATGCAATCCTAGAATGGAGAAATAGTATAGATAGCTATCTCATTTTTCTTTGCTCTCCAAATGCACTGACAAAGATTCTTTGTATAATGTCTCAGGACACTGAAGGAAGTTATCGACCAACGTTTTGAAGGAATCTGTCGAGAGTTTATGATTGCAATTTATATAACGTGGAGATTCCATTTCACTTCACATGTTGCATGATTAAAATGTGCATAGGTAGGCCAGAGAGAGTTTAGTGAACTGAGCACTGATTCTGTAGGCAGCTTTGATCTTTGCACAGTGTGGTCTCTGAGTGTGTTTTTTGGGGGTAATCCTCAGAGCACAGAACTGAAAGTAGCCCCCCCAAGGTATATCACCATCCAAAAAATAATAATAAAATTTCTTAGAAGACAATGAGTCTGTAGACTGCCAGACATGAATACGCAGAAATCAACAGGCAGTTTTACAGGGTGGCGTTTTCAGTAATGGAAAGGATTGAAGGACAAGCTCAGGTGACCTGAGCAGAACCAACCACCAGATACACATCAATTCTTTCCCAACCAGAACAAACATTAATCAGCAAAGTGGGAGAAGCAAGGTGTGCTGGGGAGAGCCCCAGGGGAAGTGCACAAAGTTGGCAATTCACAGATAAACTCAGACCCTGATTTCAGCAATATCATTCTTCCCATCCATCAGCAAGGCACAGCAGCAAGTAAGGCTGCACTGTAGGCAGGAGTCTCCTCTCCCCTTTCCACATGGGGCAGAGGGATGACTGAGTCATGAAGTTCATGGTAGAAATATTCAGGTCAGGGCTATACCTCTGGAAGCAGAACATTGGGGTGCAAACACTTGACAGCAGCTCAGGTTTGTCTAATTCTCAGAATCAACCACCCAAGGCAATTGTCAATTTGCCCCTTTAATAAGTCCCAACTCTTTTTTTTTTTCAGGCGTGGAAAGGGCCCCATTGATCATTTCATCCTACCTGCTGAAAGGCTTTTGTTTGAGATTTCACCTGTGGTCACCCACTCTTTCCCCTAGTTCATCTCCATTTCTCTAGATCTGTACTATGACCTCCAACATGCAAATGAACACTCACTTTGAGTCTCCTTCTTAAGCAAGATGACGACATTCTCTTTCATAATATTGTATTTATATGCCAATCTCAATTAACCTAGTTGCTTAGGTTGAAATTATATGGTGGATATTTTTGTTTTGTTTTGTTTTTAGGCCACACCCGTTTGATGCTCAGGGGTTACTCCTGGCTAAGCGCTCAGAAATTGCCCATGGCTTGGGGAGACCATATGAGACGCTGGGGGATCGAACCACAGTCCTTCTTGGCTAATGCTTGCAAGGCAGACACCTTACCTCTAGTGCCACCTCACCAGCCCCATATGGTGGATATTTTAAGGGCATGTCTAAGTGCATACCGAAGTCAGCGCTACTGATCATTAACAGCATCAGGGTGAGCCCTTGTCGTCCCCCCAACCCCAAACACACAGAGCTACACTCCACTACAGAGCTGTATACATCCCAGGCACCCAAAGCAATCATTTATTTATTCATTTATTTTTGGACTTGGAGGCCACACCCCAGCTTATAATAGAAGACTATTTCTGGTTCTGTGCTCAGGACTGTCCCCTGCTGGTGCTCAAGGGAACATTCAAAGCTCTGGAGTTCAATCAAGGTCATATGCAAGGCAAACATCATCCCTGTGTACACTCTCTCCAGTCCAGCAACCTTTCGGGTTTTTTTTGTTTGTTTGTTTATTGGTTTGGAGCCACACCCAATGTACTCAGATGTTACTCCTGGCTCTGCACCAAGGAATTACTCCTGCAGGGCTCAGGGAACCATATAATAGAATATATATGAAACATAGGAAATGCAGGGGATTGAACCTGAGTTGACTGCATGCAAGACAAATGATCTACCCACTATATTATGACTCCATTTTCTTTTATATTTTCTTTTTTCTTTCTTTTTTTGCTTTTTGGGCCACACCCAGTGAAGCTCAGGGGTCATTCCTGGCTATGCTCTCAGAAATCGCTCCTGGCTTGGGGGACCATATGGGATGCTGGGGTGATTGAAATGTGGTCAGTCCTAGGCTAGCACGAGTAAAGCAGACGCCTTACCCATTGCGCCACCGCTCAGGCTCTCCACCCTGTATATTTTCTTAAAGTAAATTATTAATTTTTTTTTCCGGTTTTTTGGGTCACACCCGGCAGTGCTCAGGGGTTACTCCTGGCTCCATGCTCAGAAATTGCTCCTGGCAGGCACGGGGGACCATATGGGGCACTGGGATTCGAACCGATGACCTTTTGCATGAAAGGCAAACGCCTTACCTCCATGCTATCTCCCAGGCCCCGAATTATTACTTTTTTAAGTTTAGGAGCAACAGTCAGCTGTGCTGCAGGCTTACTCCTGGCTCTGTGCTCAGAGATCACTCCTGAAGGGTAGCTTAAGACACCATGTGGTGCAGGAACTAACTCAGAGCTTTTGCATGCAAAACATATGCTTAGTTCTTTCTTCAGCTCCATACAACATATTGTTGTTTTTTTATCTAATTTTGTGTGGATGAGGCTTTTCTCTGAGCATTTTAGCCATTCTAGTAGTGGTTCTTTGCAAAATGTGGTGCTACTATGGCTCTACTGCTCCAGGGGTCACCTGAGCCACCCCAGTGCTGCTCCAAGACCACCCCAGGGGCCACCCCAGAGGGCCTCACAGCATTATATTCAGAGATGCTTGGAGGGCCATAAGGCACCAGTGATCAAAAGGGTCTTGCTATGCAAGGTAAGCAACCTTTTTTTGGTTACCCTATACTATCTTTCTGCTCTTTCAGTGTATTTTTTTGTTTGTTTGTTTTTGTTTTGTTTTTGGGTCACACCCGGCAGTGCTCAGAGGTTACTCCTGGCTCCATGCTCAGAAATTGTTCCTGGCAGGCACGGGGGACCATATGGGGCACTGGGATTCGAACTGATGACCTTTTGCATGAAAGGCAAACGCCTTACCTCCATGCTATCTCCCGGGCCCCCTTTCAATGTATTTTAAATGAGATTATAAATATATTCCTATCAATTAGCCACATTCTTAGAGCAGCTAATAAGAAATTCCTTTTGCTGAACATAGAAATTTAAATAAAGGTAACCATTTATTTTTGGATTTTTTTGTTTGTTTTGGTTTTTGGGCCATACCTGATGATGCTCAGGGGTTACTCCTGGCTATGCGCTCAGAAGTTTTATAAAATTTTGTAAACATTTTTTCTTTGAGGTTCTATGATTTAAAATGTTAATGAAAGTTTCAGGAACACAATATTCTAACAATCTATTTTTGTTGACAAAAGATCAGATTCCCTTACTGCCACTTAACAATGAATAACGTACATTTAAAGAATAAGGAGTCAAACTGATAGCATAGCAAGTAGTACACTTGCCTTGCATGTCAACCTGGGTTCAATCTCTGGCATCTCATATTGTCCCCCCAATACTGCCAGGAATGATTCTGCAGTGTAAAGTCAAGAGTAACCCCTGATCATTGCAGGTGGAGCCCTAAAACAAAAACAAGCCAAAAAAACACTGGCTTCAGGCAAAGACACCAACTTAGTATTCAGTCTCGTATGTTGTCTGGCTCGAAAGTTAAATCTGCCATTTTACAGGTAGGGAAACTGAGACTCGAAGTCACATACCATATTTCCTGCTAATAGTAGTGGAATCCAAACTGAAAACTTGAGTCTCAGCAACAACAGAATTTCCTTCTGGCTCCTTACTAGACTGACTCTGACTCACCTATCTTTGATTTTTTTGTTTGTTTTTGTTTGTTTTTTTTTTTTGGAGGGGGGTCACACCCGGCAGCGCTCAGGGGTTACTCCTGACTCTATACTCAGAAATCTCTCCTGGCAGGCTTGGAAGGACCATATGGAATGCCAGGATTCGAACCACCGTCCTTCTGCATGCAAAGCAAACACCCTACCTCCAAGCTATCTCTCCGGCTCCTATCTTTGATATTTTTGTGGTTTTATTTGGGATATTAGCATGCCAGTTTGAAAAATCTGAGAGCACTTGAAGAGACATTACATACGCAAGGCAAGTGAATCTATTTTTGTTGTAGTTACCAGAGGCTGTGGAGTTCAGGGAAGAGAAGGGAGAAGAGAGGAGTTGCTGGTTTTGTTTTCCTGTGTCAGGGATCAGGCCAGGGTGGTAACACACATATCTCATATCTTCATCAGTTAAGTTATGCTTTTGATTCAAAATATTTTTAATAAGACTAAAACTTGGGCCCAGGAGATAGCATGGAGGTAAGGCATTTGCCTTTCATGCAAAAGGTCATCGGTTCGAATCCCGGTGCCCCATATGGTCTCCCGTGCCTGCCAGGAGCAGGAGCAATTTCTGAGCATGGAGCCAGGAGTAACCCCTGAGCACTGCCGGGTGTGACCCAAAAACCAAAATAAATAAATAAATAAATAAATAAAATAAAATAAAATAAAAAAAAGACTAAACTTATCATAAAGATAAAGATTGAGGTATGCCTCGACCAATGGAAATTCTCTAGATTCATTTTTTTATTTTACTTAAAGTTAAAATATGTGCTTATTTTATATTCTCTATCATAGTGTACTTACATATTCAGCAACTTAAGCAGGAGCAATGAACTTCTTCCTTATTAGGCCTGGGTCAAATTTTTCTGCCAAGAGCCATTTAGATATGTATAGTCATTCGTGGGCCACGCAACATAGGTAGATGGGCCTAGAGGAACTGATGAGGCACATCCATGTCTGTCCCATCATGTCATAGGGCCAGACACATGATTTCAGGTGCATTATGCAGTCCATAGGCCTGATATTCTCATTGACTAGCTATTTAGACTTTGAGGACAAGATGTCTCAGCCACAGTTACCCATTTCTGATTGGATTCTGAAACACTACTAACATTAGAAAATTCAGAAACATATTAGTCTAACTGTGTTCCAATAAAATCTCATTTAGAATCTGAATTTTAATTTTATATAACTTTTCACAAAAATGATTTTTCTTTAAATCTTTTCAACCACTGGTAAATAAAAAAATTATCTTGAATGTGTGAGCTGTGGGGAAAAAAAGAACAGGAAGTAGGCTGGATTTGTTTTGTGGCCATAAATTTCTAGTCTAGACCATGTTTTCAAAGGCTGGAGAAAGAAAAGAATCTGGTTAAGAATATAAAAAAAACGGGACCGGAGAGATAGCATGGAGGTAAGGCATTTGCCTTGCATGCAGAAGGTCATTGGTTCGAATCCCGGCATCCCATATGGTCCCCCGAGCCCGCCAGGAGTGATTTCTGAGCATAGAGCCAGGAGTAACCCCTGAGCGCTGCTGGGTGTGACCAAATGATCATATAACAAAAATTGCATACATCAAAAAGTTTGGGAACATTCAGTGCTGGCAAGGATATGATGAAAAGGACTATTGCTAGTGAGGATCAAAATTTGTGGGAAAATTAAATATAGAACTTCCATACAACTCAGTGATTCTACTCCTTTCTCTCTCTCTCTCTCTCTCTCTCT